>CAJNDV010003370.1:27721-63596 GCA_905221635.1 Symbiodinium sp. CCMP2456
CTACTACTACTACTACTACTACTACTACTACTACTACTACTAACTACTACTAACTACTACTAACTACTACTAACTACTACTAGCTATTACTAGCTACTACTACTACTACTACTACTACTACTACTATTACTACCACTGCCACTACTACTACTACTACTACTACTACTACTAGTACTACTACTACTACTACTACTACTGTTACTGCTACTACTACTACTACTACTACTACTCTATTGCTACTGCTACTACTACTACTACTACCACTACTAATACTGCTACTACTACTACTACTACTACTATTGCTAGTGCTATTGCTACGACTACTATTATTACTACTTCTACTGCTACTACTACTACTACTACCACCACTACTACTACTACTACTACTACTATTACTGGCACCATTATTGTCACAATAACTACTACTACTACTACTACTACTACTACTACCATTGCATGTACTCCTATTACTGCTGTTACTACTACTACTACTACTACTACTACTCCTGCTGCTGCTACTACTACTACTACTACTATTGCTACTGGGAAGGTTGTACTGCCCGACTGTTTCTTGTTTCTGTGGTCTTCTGGTTGCTGCAGCAGTTCCAAGTTCTTGCCAAGCCATGGTCTCGCAACAGGTTCAAGACATGAACGAAGCTGCGAAGAGCCGGGGTGGCGGCAGCATAGGACCGAGTGAATGCTGCCTCGCGCCACGTGCATGCTACCACTGGAACTTCTGGGGCAGGACTCCTTTTGGACAAGGATGGCTGCGAGGTGTCTTCCTTCGGCACCAGTCTGCCCATGTTTACCGTGACGACTGAGCCAATCCGGGAGGTGCTCATCCTTCTGGGTGGGCCCCGGGGCATCGAATCGGAGGAGCTCGGCCGGCTCATTAATATTTTCTCTGGTGCGGGGACGCCGGGCACGTGGATGGGGCCGGGCTTCACGCGGGGGTTGATGAAAATCCGCCTTCCGGGCGGGCTGCACCATTCGTGCGTGGCTCTCAATGACCTCCTGAGCTTCCACGACAAAGGTGCGTGGAGGAATCCTCTGGTGGTTTTGGACTTCAGGGTAATTACATGAAGGCAATGTAGGGTGCGGCTTTTCCCTGGCATGTGTTGTGCTGCAATGTTGAACTGTTGGAGGCTATTTGATTCCCGTTGTGGAAGATTACAAGGGTCTTGGTGAACAAGGTCATCGGGCAAAAAGTGCCGCCATGAACCAGGCAATCACAGCCTGGGCGACTTCCAGCCTGCCGGTGCAGAGCAAGTGTGAG
The DNA here is from genome assembly GCA_905221635.1 of Symbiodinium sp. CCMP2456. Classification (NCBI taxonomy): domain Eukaryota; class Dinophyceae; order Suessiales; family Symbiodiniaceae; genus Symbiodinium; species Symbiodinium sp. CCMP2456. The sequence continues at coordinate 28,998 of CAJNDV010003370.1, forward strand.
GCCTGTGTGCCAAACTTTGGGGTGTGCACAAACTGCAAGAGGTGCAAAGCTTTGTATAAGTTTCACGACTGCAAGTGCTGGGAATGTTTCTCGTCCTTTTTGCAGTGCTTTCGAGGCCTTGCAGCGCTTCACGTGGAAACTGCAGCACTCGCGCGTTGATGGTGCTGATAGCTCTCTGAATCAGCGGGGGGCGGTTGTGCCAGTGGATGAGGAACCAGCCACTCCAAACGAAGTTGCGAGCTACCTCAACAAACTGGAGGCTACTGGCCAGTTTTCCAGGGACACGCCGTGGCGGTCCCAATGGCGTCTCATGATGAGCTTGGAAGCTATCGAGCCAGCTCGGGCTTTGAAAGCTCTTCGAGAGTGCCACCAGCGAAGCCTTGAAGCTGCTCGATGTGGCAAGGAGTTCCATGGGTGGGAGGAGCTGGCTTTTGATCTGGACGAGGCGCTCAGGAGAGATCCGAGCAAGAAAGACCATTGCCCCAGGGACGTCCGATCGGCGCTGCTCAAGGCAAGACAGGAGACCGAGGTTGAGGAGGAGGAGGACCTTTTCCCTGACGCGGACATGATGCAGCTGCTAGGCGAACTGCCCTGCGAGCAAGCCGCGCAGCTCTTGCAAAACTATTGCGCAAATCCACAAGAGTCAATGCTCTACCTGATCCATTCCATTGCCACTTTAATCATGGGCCATCAGGGTGGCCGGCCTCTTCGTGGCAGAGAGCGAGACCAGATAAGGTTGCTTCTTGTTGACTTGACTTGTTCCAGTCTTGTCTTTCCGCAGCCCAGGGAAGCTGAAGCGCACTTGCGAATGGCCATCAAAGCTTTCTTGAACAATGCCGAGGAGGTAGGGAGGGACGAAGAGGCTTGGTTGCAGAATTCTGAACTCCCTGCGGTGCGACTTTGTCAGCTGGGCGGGTGGGAAAAGAATTCTGAAGCTATTTGTAGGCACACCTAGGCACTCGAGGCAGGAAGGGTATACTCTTAGCATGACCTGCTACCTGTTGCTGGAGGAGGCACTGTTAGTTCTTCTTGAGGTGCAGAGGCCCCCTTCCAGAGCGATTTAGTTTCCGGGATGATGCAGGAAGCTGTGCTGTTTGCAAGTCTAACACGATGAAGCCCAGGATGCCTACGAGAGACTGAAGCAGATTTCCAACGCGCCACGGCGGGGGCAGCGCTGGTGGCAGCCACCAGAGCAGCTCGCACTGGGAGACATGAGTCACACTGTCCCTGAACCGCCGGGCGAGCTACCAGGCGAGGTCGACAACATGCCTAGGACATCCTAGGACTTTGTGTTTTGTTGCAGAGTGCCGAGGTTGGGTAAATCAGTGTTTCGAGTGCTTTTGCTGCCGCAGGCGGGTCAGAAGCGGAAACGAAGGCCTCTAAAATTATCAGGCCACGGTACCTTGCAAAGGCACCAGCTGCAGCCAAAGTGGGAGCAAAGGCAGCAGCCAAGGCCACAGCCAAGGCAACAGCCAAGGCAACAGCCAAGGCTGCGGCCAAGTCATCTGCTGCACAGGCCAAGACACAAGCCAAGGCACAAGCCAAGACGCAGGCCAAAGCGCAGGCGAAGACGCAAGCTAAAACAGCGTTGAAGCTGGCAAAGGCCCAGCCAAAAGCCTCTGCTAAAGCGGAGACGAAGAGGAAGCTGCCACTTCCGAAGAAGCTACAGCAGCCACCTCCGCCCAAGCGATCCATCTGGCTCCCTAGGCTGCAGAACCAGGAGGAGAGCAAAGACCGGGAGAGAATTAGAGATCGTCGTCATCGTCGCAGTCGTCGTGCCTGCAAACGCATCGGTCGGTGCTTTGCAACTTGCCAACCTGTGTTTGTTCGGTGGTTTGTTGTCTTTTCTGGCCGTGCTGGGTCTCTGGAATGATTCTGCAAGGCCCGTGCTGGTTACGACTTTACAGCATGCGTTGCTGTGCTTTCCGCGACAGGGAGGTGAATGGGGTTCCGCACTGCAGGAGAAGAAGAACGTCTTCGGCAGGGCTGACCAATGCAAGAAGAAGCAGAAGAAGATATTAATGCAGCACGTGCGAGATTTCGCAACCCTCGAACCGTGAGACGGAACCTTGATAGCTAGAACAGCCTGACACGACGAAGCAGAAACCACAGGACAGGAAATGGGCAGCGGGCCAGCAAGTTCTAGACCCACTGCTTTATCAGTCGACCGTTCCAATGAAGACCACAACTCAGGTTCGAAGATCAGCTCTGATGCAGAGGGCGCATGGCTTGAGAAAAAAATTGCATTGCATCAATGCTTGATTTACAATTCGGCTTGGAGCCGTGCGGTTGTGATTGCCTGCGACGGGGATGCCATGACGGGGGTGCACTGGAACCCGAGCCCTCTCCTGAAGCATCTGTGAGTTGATGGGCCATGCGAAGCTTGTTTTTGAGCTCGCGCCAGGAGAGGAACGAAGATATTGGAGGACCAGAAGACCAGGCTGCCTGCTTTCAACACAACACGGAACCGTTTGCGAAAGCGGGTCATGCCAAGGCTAGGATGAAGCGACTGTGGGGTTCTTTCGAAGCGTCTGGAGTGGGCTTGCACTTCGTCACAGCTGCGTCTAAATCGCTCAGCTGCGAGCTGCTCTTCCTGTCAGATCATTGCGCTGAGCTCTCTGCCCGAGCCGGTAGCCACGCGGTACTATCGAATGAAGAGGCAGGTGGCAGATTGTGCCCACGTAGAGCCGCAGTTTCTCTGCTTGGGTGAATATCGACCTGTTTCAGTTTGTATCAGGAAGATGGAGAAAATTCGGGACGCAGCACTGGACAGGCTAGAGGACGAAGACTGAAGAACACAAATCGCTGTTCCCTCACGCAGCTCTGGAGCGCAGCGTCGCAGGACTTGAGGCGCCAGAAGCTGATCGAAGCTGGGATTGGCCTGGAGCAGAGTCCTCGGGCACACCACGGAAAACTACTTGGAGTATCTTGTGGCCTTAACTGTGACATGTCTCTGACAAATTGTCGCTGGGAGTTTGAAGACTACGGGTGCCAAGTGGATTTTCCAAGCACGTGAGCAGAGCTGGTCAGGGACATTCGGGGAAGCACTTTTTGGCCTCAGGTCGAGTGACCGTGATTGCTTTCGTGTCTTGCATGGCCTTTGCGTAAGGCAGATCGAAAATACCCGCCGCAGTGGACGAAGATCGCCTGAACCTCGGACGGACTGATGACATGGAGAGATGCTTGCTAGCTACGGCTAGGTATGAGTCCCTGCGGGCAGCCGATGGGTTCTAACTACTGCTGTTGTGGTTCATAAGCGGAGCTGGTGTTGTTGCTGCTGATGCTGTTGTTGTTTGTCATTCTTGCAGTAGTGGCCGGAACGGTCGTTTCGTCGCCGCTGCAGATGCGATTTGCGGTAGTGTTGTGACAGCTCGCCCGATTGTTAGGTCCCAGTTGGCGTTGGCTGACGGCGTCAGCCTGGCACAGTTGCCGATGCATGTGCTAGAGCTTGTGTTTGGATGCATCGCAGTGTAATCGTGCCAAGTGGATTGCCTTGACAATGTGGTGTCCACCGCTGCCCAAGCAGGAGGACGATGTACCGCAACAAGATGATGAGGACGTCCATTCGGAAGTTGGCTGTTTCACCAAGAGTGACCTGGCTCCCTTGGACGGGCAAGCCGTGGAAGCGGTCATACGTGTACGATGTGTACTTGTGCTTTATTTCATCAGTACGAGTGGTGTGCTGTAGGACTGTAGGAGCTCTGTGGTGCTGTGCCAGGACGATAGGATTCCGACGTCCTCGGAAATGGTGTCACCCCCAGCCATGCAGCCAGCAGGTGAGTTGGCGACAGCAGCTCGAAGATGCAACTGCTTTCTTGCCATGCATATTGGGAATCGGGTGCCTCCCCAGGCCACCATCATCGTGAATCGGGTGCGCCCTGCGGAGCTTCGGGCCGTAGCAGCGATAAGTTCACGTAGGGATGGCAGAAGTTACAGCAACTCCAGCATCTTCCGGGGTGTTGGGGCTGTCGCGCGACAGGTGCAACTTCAGCGAATGTTGGACGAAGATCCGAGGCTTGCAGAAATCTGCTCGTCGCCGGCTTCTTGGAATACCCAAGCCGAAAGTGTTACTGGCTATGATGTCGAGTACATTTCCGCCGTGCCCAGGGACAAAGCAGTTGATGTCGTTCGACGGTTTCGGGTGGACCAAACTGGACCGGATGCCCATGTCGGCAAGGGCTGTTGGTACCTTTAGGCTGGTGAGGTGCAGAAAGGCTCGGTTGGGTCCCGCGGGTCAAGAAGCGCGCCGCAGGAGACGATCCCTTCGAAGTGGTCGCCCGGCTCCAGGCCTTTGGTTTTCTTGAGCTGCAGTGCGAGTACCTCTTTGGAGACTGCAAGCACCAGGCTTCAGTGGCCGAGAAGCTAAACGCCATAGAAAGTGGCCCGCTCGGACAAGCGAACGGCGTGTGAAGTCTTGTCGTCATTTCGAGACATTTTTAAGCTCTGACGAAGCCCTCCTTTGTCCTCGAGGCATCGGCACGGATCTTGCGTTCGACGAAGTTGAGACGTTGCGGGTCATGTCACAGGCGCGCTAGCAGATTTTGTTCGACATGGCTCAGCAGGGTGCCGTTTTCAGGAGCTGCACAGCGCCCTTACCGAGTCGCAGAAGGCGCACAGATGTTGTGACAACCTCTTGCAGATGGGGAAGATTGCTTGTGTTCCATCGCTCCTATGTGGTGGGCAGCAAATACAGGTAAATTGCACAAGGTTGCAGGTGCCAGTGTCGAGGACGGATGGTTTTTTTCGGGGTCCAGGAATGGCGCGCAGAGCTGCTTTCAGTCCTGCAGCTGGTGGGGAAGCCCAGTTGATGCAGTGCTTGCGACAGTTTGCTTCTTGCCCTCACGAGATCACAGGGGCAATGGGTTTTCCAGGCATCGCTGCTGTCGAATGCCTTGATAGATCTGACCAAGAAGATCGAGCAGGCCCAGACTTTCCCCAGGCCCAGAGCTTGAAACTGGCAAGAGAGCCGTCAGCCTGGCAGGTCCAGCTGAACCACACCGAGCTGGCGATTCGGGACCGGGCGTCGATTCGTGTTGTCTCGATGTGTCTAGATGTATCAGTCTGAGAAGATCCTGGGCTGTCACAGCAACAAGGCGGCCCCGTTGACCATTGGAAAGAAATGAGGGATGGCCATTGCAGTTTCACACATGTCTCACACAGCGCATGGGCATCGTCCCTGCGAGCGACCCGACGCTTGTGCACGACATGGTTACGCAGAGGAGCAGCCTCATGGACTGGCAGAAGTGTCGCCAAAAGGATGCTTGATTCTGGAATGCCAGATCTGCATGTCTCAGGCTGCATGGCAGCTCTTTCACGCATTTCCTTTGCAAGCGCACTGAATCAAAAAGATGCGCCATCTCGCCACTTGTGCAGCTTTTCGCAGGAGTGAGTTGTTCCCACACCCAGTGTGGGTTTCTTTGCCTGCTTCCCTCGTCGCCATCGTTTCTGCAGGAACTTTTTAGGTTTTACGGTTTAGGGTCGCGATTCCTCCCGCTGCCGGTTTCCCTCTGACGTCGGCCACTTCAAGGGAGCGTGGCGCCTCGAATTGCAGCAGGTGCAATTTCGGGCCATGGCTGTGATGGCATACCACGGCGTCCCCCGAAAGGGCCCAGCATGTGAGACGAAGATGCTTGCAGGTACTCACGGTGATGGTCCTGCAGGGTTCCTTTCCAGTGAAGGCCGCTTGGCAGCTTTGATCGTCGCTGACCCAGTCTGCTCAAGTTCCGCGTTGAACGCTTCTGTCCGGTCCTCGTTTGCCCGTCCTGTGTCATTGTAGGATCCTTTCAGGTGCTGTGCCCGCTGTGACTTCGTGGCGTGTGCTCAGCCCTTGGCTGACTGGGCTCCGATGTGAACAGTTTGGAGTTCGTACTTGCAGCTTCAGTTTGCTGTGGATGTGATGCGGTCTGGTAGCGCTCCTCTTCTCAGGCTGCTCCAGGCATGCTGCACGCAAGAAGCATCAGCCCGGCTCCTGAGACGATCGGATCGGAGGATTCGACGGAGGCCGAGAGAGGGACCCGCTGCGACCATTGAGCCGATGGTCTGGACAGGATGGAGCCTCCACCACCGAGCTAGGTTGTTTGGTGAGCGAGGTGGTGTGGGGCTGAGCGAGATCTGTGCCTCGGAGCGTCCAAACGCGTTGGGCCGAGACTCCGGAGCCTCGCGCCGCGCCTCGCCCCCGCTGCAGCTGTCGGGAGCCTCCTGGAACGGCACGCCAGCAAAAGCACGGGCAATTTGAGCCGCAGGAGGCTGCTGTGACGCTTCCTGCCATCCTGGCAACTCTGCTCTTCCTGCCCTTCATAATTGGGAGTGCAATAGGCCGCGGTCCTGCTTTGCCGGTGGTGCATTCTTTTGTGCCTCCCTCATACCCTGGAGGTGCTCATGGCCTTCTTGGGGCGCGTGGAAGTGGACCAATGTGCCTTTTGGCGCTTGTGTGGCTTGGGAATTCAGCATGAGTGAAGACGAAAGACAGGGGCAAAGCTTGGCCCCACGTGCCCGAGCTACTAGCATGGGGCTTGACTGCAGGTGGGCTTCTGTCGCATCGCTGTACCTTGCATGGGCCTGGATGACGAACAAGCGGGCTCTCGCAAGTCTGCTACTTCTGGGATGCTCGACGGATGTCCGAGCTTTTTTTCTGCGTGTGATCGCGGATTTCACAGATGCGCGTGTAGCAAAAGCCCAGGTGCCCTCCTTTGCTGTCGCATGCTCAGACCATCTCAGACTTGCCTTTTCCGCGGCAAAGGAACGTTGGGAATATATCAGAGTATTTCTCCATCTCCTTCACGCTTGCATGGTAAGGCTTCGTGCTGCTGAGCCTGCCGGCGCTGCTCGCATTGCACTCCTCCAAGCATCTGGCAGATGAGGCTCGTGATGACCCGCTGCAATGTCCTTGCTCCGAGTTGTCGAGTCGTTTGGCATGTGCTACGTGGGGTGTTGAGACAGTCTTCTTTTTTTCTGTGTGTCTCTCACTCTCTCTCCCTCTCTGTCTCTGTCTCTCTCTCTCGCTCTCGCCCTCCCTCCCCCCGTCACAAGGGGTACGGAGCGCCCGCGCAGGGAAGCACACCACATCGTCGATTCTCATAAGATGGACTCAGCCGGACAACTCTGAGTTTTGATTTCCAAACGACAAACAACCCACAACCAAGCAAGTAACTCCTGAGTCCCCCGGTTTCCACTCTAGCGGCCCAAACTTGCAGCCCTGTCAGACGAATGCCGACCGTGGCGCACCACTTGTGTTGTCGTATGTTGTCGTCAAGGATTTCTGGACAATGCCTCCGTCTGTAAATTGACCGAGAAAGGTTGGGTGCCTGGGTGCGCCTTCATCAGACATAAGTGCTCTTGGATCCCTTGTTTTGTTTTCTTTCCCTCTCACTGTGTCTACGAGTGTGTGACGACCATCAGATGTGTGCTGTCGTGGGTGCTGCGTTTGATGCGTTTGATGTGAGCTGCTTCTGTGCCGTATGCCATCTTGCCGCCATTTTGCCATCAGTCATTGAACACATCTCCGCAGATTGCAGTCGCAGCAAAGCACAGCCCACACGGAGCCACTTACATGTCCTCTTGCGAATCGGAGGCAGTGCTAGAGCAGAGTTGACTTGCCTAGATTACACAGCGGTGTCGATATGACGCACCAGCGATCCGGCATGGTTGATGGGGAAGAACACATCGAGTTCATGGATACCCAGCATCTCGGCATGTGACATTTGCGAGTTGAAGTTCACAAGCGAGTACAGACCCCTGTACCGTTTGAGGTTTGTCACGGGGCACATCCAACGAACCTATCGTTTCTACATGTTCAGAACCGATGACGGCCACTCGGATGTAACTTCCTGCGCCTCGTCCCGGACTCCTGTCACCAATGTGAAGTCTCGTGCAGGGAAGCCACACAAGACCATGTGGGTGACGGACTTGGACTATGTCAAGAAAGAGCGCGATCGCTGTTTGGAGCTCCTCAAAAAGAAAGGCCAGAAAAGACAGCAAGAGACAACGTGCCTGGAACGCAAACAAGTGTACCCTTTGCGCACGTCTTGAACGGCCTGTGTGTCGCATTTTCGTTGCGAGGGGCAAATGCAAGACGCCAACCTCTGTGTTCCATCCCAGAGTCGGCGAAGTACCGCATGGTCCGAACCTGAAGAGATGCCAGCCGTGCTTTCGCTGAAAGTGCAAGTGAAGAGCAATTCAAGCTGCCCAGCCCGAGCAGTGCCCGTCATTATCAAGCCACACAACATCAGAATCTGCGCAAAAGCCACGATCAGGATTGGTGTTGTCGTCCTCTCGGTACCTGTCCAACTGAAGCCGTGATGCATTCTGTCGTTTGCTGAATGGCCTGGCTGACTGTGTAATTCGGAGGATGATCTGATCAGGTCTCTCATTATACGATTCGTTTTGCACAGACTAAGCCCTAAGCCGAAAGTCGTAAGCAACAACGTCGATTCATGGATTGCGCAGCGGACTTGCCTCTGGTGGCTGTTCGGGCCCTGTCTGCAAAGCAGTCGGTTTCGGGCCGTTTATTAAGTGTCTCGCCTTAGCCGGTAGCCGCAGCCTTACCACGAGGCCTGCCTTGGATCATCATCACTCCGGAACACGAACGCGTTTGTATGGTCTGCTTGACCTGCAGTTGCGGTGAATGTGCAAACAACGCTGACACCAAGTTGTTCTTGCACGCCTGAGAGCCTGGCATCCGAACGAATACCAGGACACATTCGCGCAACTGCAGACAGGCCGGAAGGCTCATTGGCATCTAGCATCCATTCAGAACTAGCCCCTAGCTCCTGCACGAACGTCTGAGACGTTTCAGAACATCTCATGGCCGATGCTCGTGCTTTAACTACCTTTCAATACTTCAGCCGATCCGCATGCCGTTTTTCCGCCTGCAGGGACAACCTTGGTGTCCTTCCTCACAGAACCACCTGAAGTGTATCTCGATCCTTCTCATTTTCAATTTTTCGAAGACAATCTGAGCGGATGTGGGTCGACCACACAGGCAAGCAGGTTTTCCCAGAATTATCTGCCCTGTTTGCATTGTGCCGAGAGACAACATCGTTACAGGCTGCCAGCGAAAAAAGACGAATTCACGCGCATCATATACAGTTTCCAGTTTGCCTCGTTTGCCAAAGCTTCTCGGCAGGTGGACAGGTTGTTTCCCGCAAATGTGGAAAACGCACGAGACAACGCCTTCAGCTTTGGTTCGTGGTTGATTGGACCATTGGCTGCCGAGGACGGCCCGTCAAATGAGTGCACTAGGCCGTAGCCATAGATTTCGGGTGTAAAGTTTTGCTACTCTTTCGTGCAGGTCGGCAGCTGCAAGCTTCGGCCGTTGCACGTTTCCATACCGTTCAAGAACATTTCCTCACCGCCACTTGGCAGCAGCATGTACCGGTGTGGGGCAAACATTACTCGCTAAGACATGTGAGGCCAGACTGCTCCCTGCAGCCCTTTGTGAGAAGATGTGGTTCTGCTGGGCCTTTGTTCCTGGATGTCTACCTGCCAGAGTTGCGAGGTGGTGTCATGTCACGGCATCTTCCACCAGTAGCATAAGCGAGATGTTCGAAGAATCCCATCAGCAGGTGCTCCTGGCGAATTGAGCATGCCTCTGTTGTTCTTCGTCCACGGCGGGTGGTGGTGGAGCGGAGACCGAACCTGGCATCACGCTTGCTTCTTTGAGTATTTTCTGAATCGATGCTTGCCTCTCAATACAGCGCGAGGAAAGCGCATCAATGCGGCAGCAGCACCTGCCTCGGCTTACATGTTTGCATCGAGGTGGCTTCGTGCTCGTGTCGGTGGGGTACCGTCTTACGCGGGACGGCTACGTGGGGACAGACCTGGTGGAACCTTGTCAGCAGCAGTCCCATGACTTGCTAAACATGCATTCAGGGTGCCTTCAGCGGCGTTTTGCCCAGGAAGATGTTGTTGATGGCCTCATGCATGTGATCGAACATGCTGAAGAGCTGGGCGTTGACAAGCGCAGTGCTTTGACTGTATGCATGTTGTTGGATGTATCAAGTCACGTTGACAGACGGCATCAAGACCTGTAAGTGCAGTCGCCGTCAGGAGTGATTGTGCAGGGCGAATCTGCTGGTGGCCATCTGGCGGTGTTGGCATCCTTGTTGGTACCATCTGGGCTCGTGCCGCGGGCTCAAGGCTCAAGGTGTGATGAGCAGCACACCAGGGAGACCTGAGAACCAGAGGCGTGGTGTCGTGGATCTCTGGGGCATCCAGGAGCTTCGCCGAGGTGCCTCTGGGATTCGTGGCTGGTTGCTGCGTTTCTTGGCGATTGCAATGTCGATTCAGGCTACAGCTCTCGTGTCCGTGACAACTGGCCAGAAGCATACGTCCTCTTCTGTGGGGGCAATCCTGTGACGAAGCCTGGTTTCCTGGCAGAGATCGGAAGTTCAGTTTATGCCCAGTTTCTCGCGCGGAGCGACAAGGTTCTGTTCCGTCTCATTCAATCCGAATCCATCTGTTGCATGGGTTGGGGCAGGATTGCTCCCTCGTTGGCCACAGGCTGCTTTCACAACATGTCAACGACAACCCACGTGGCGGAGCAGCTTGGGCCTCGGCAGCGATCGGGGGGGCTTCACGGAGCATCGGTTACTACAAGGTCTCCACCGATGCTGTTGCTCCATGGAACAGCCGCTGCTGGGACAAATGTTCCTGTTGGTTTCTGTTTCTTTGGGAGTGGCACATCTGCACACAAGAGTGCGATGAGGACACGGTAGTGTCCTTCGACCAGTCGGTGACTTTGGCGGATGCACTGCAGAACTTCCACGTGCCCAATCTGCTGGTCCTACCACCTCAGTCACTGGGCGGTGCTCGAGTCACTGGTCGGTGCTCGTTCTGTGCCGCCACATACATGTTTAGAAGGGTCCAACACTCACACTCGAGGCAAGTGCATGGTTGCTGGGGCGTTCCGAGCGGAATTTGCATCCAGTGGCTTTTGCTACTCGGCGATGGCTTTCTTGACTGCTGGAATTGGTGGAGTCCGCGGGCGGGTTGTTGAGTGGTAGCTGCTAGTAGTAGCAGCTCTTCCACTGCAGCTGAGGTTCGTTTCCGAGCGTTTCTTTGCATGGACGTTTGCCGGCACCCCTTCGAAAAAGCGAAAGCCTATCCGGATGATATTATTGACGACTGCTGGATGCTTTTGGGGGGGGGGGGGGGGGGGGNNCGGGCGGTTCGAAAATCACTGTTTATTTTTTGCCTCTGGCATTGAGAAGAATAGTTCGCATGCCAATTGGCGTGTGCGGTTCGCAGGCTAGGCAAGATATCACAGGTCATGATGCAAACCAGCATACGTTGAGCTTCAAATGTCATTCTTCACAAGTTATAAGTTTAGCGCTGTGTTGGATACCGTAGCGTGGCCTCGGTTGTCGGATGTTGTTGAGTCTGAGTGCGACTCTGAGCATTTACAACAAGTGCAACAGAAGCAACAGCTGTTGTGTTTGGCCATGCAGCGGAGTGACGATGACCACAAGGCAAGGTGGCTGTGATGCAAACTTGCAACCTGGCACGTTCTGCGCCTTGGGCAGGAAGTGCCACCGTTCTGGCTGTTGACAAAGCCTCCGCCACTGTCAGAAGACGAGAAGCTTCAGGCAAGTTGCAGGATCTGACAGGGAGGAATGTCGGCTTTTGTACTTCCAAGGCTTCAGCCGCACCCAGTGCAGCTCAGCTTTTTCAGCAGAGGCTTCGGATGCTGATGTTGGTGGTTCGCATGTGCTATTCATTTCGCTCAGCCTGCAGGGAACTTGAGAAAGTTGATGCTTTCGTGGAGACGGATACCTGCATCCTGCCGTTGGCTCCGAAGGTGCTTTGTGTTGATGGAGACTGTGGGGTCTTCAGTTCTGGATGTCAACACGCCAGAAGGCCCAGCTCGGCTCTGCCATTCATGATCGCCACCGCGTGCTGCAGGCGCGCCTGTGCTCATGGCATTGCTGTTGTGCGAGCTTGTTCGAGCGAAACAATGCTCCTGTTTCACTCTCTGACATTCATCGTTCAGGTGAGTCTTGGCAGAGAGCATCTTGGCACAAAGGTGTATCTGTGTCGTGTCACGCATGCACTTTCCGCCTTCCACTTGCGATTCCATACCATGAAGGTCAAAAGTGCAGGAAGAGGCATGTTCTGATTCAACATTGCGAGCTTCGAGTTCTCGTCGGTTGAATGATTGCGTTTGCGCAAAGACCCGCCAAACCTGAAGATGATGACTATCCAATTGACATTCACCAAGCCCTGATGTCCCCCTAAGAGACCCAGTAGCTGAGGCACGGCCTTCTGCTGTCTGACGCGGGGATCGCCTTCACTTGGGGCGACAACCGCTTTGGCCAGCTCGGCCGAGAGCCGGTGGTCAAGGAAGAGAATGGCAGGCTTGGCAAAGACAAGCGTTAATGACTGGAGCAGGGAGCAGACGTTTACTTGCCAGGACACTTTTACATGACGACGTTTGCACGGACGGCAAGTACAAATACGTGTACATGTATAAGCACCCGTACATGCGTTAAGTTAGCGCACGCACTAAATATGCGTATGTGTAGACATGTAAGTTCTGCATAGGGCAAGGAGATCACGGAGATGACAGAGGAAACAAACAGTCGTCTCCGAGAAGTAATTGTTTGCGCTTTTGTGCAGGCCGTTCCCCGTGAAGGGCTTGGTTGGCCATGAAGTCACTCAGGCGGTTGGCGTTTGTCTTTTCCGATTGTCAATGTCGGCTGTCGCCTTGCGATCTGCAACTTATAATTTACAAGCTCTTCCCTGTCCAGGTGTCTGCAGGAATGCACCACTCGTTGGCACTGGTGGCACCTGGCTTGGCCCGGAACTGAGAGTCAAGTTGAGGAACGCCAGCTTGGGGCCTGGCCTTGATGGTGGCTGAGGTCTGGTCTTGGGGACGCAACAAATCCGGACAACTGGGTGTTGGTGACTACAGGCAGGAGTCACAGAGTCCTCGCGTGCCCTATGAAAGAAGAGTTGGAGACAGGGACCGGATTCACCCGGTGAAGGTCTGCGGCGGCCTCGCGGGGACTTCGGGAGCTTCGGGATGGGATTCTCCACTCGTCCGAGGCCACCCGCCCGTTACCGACAACCCGGAGGAGTCGGGATTCCAGCGACTTGCTTGCAGAGTCGCAGATTCCGCCTTTGCCCATCCTTGGAGTTTTGGCAGCCCAGGCTGGGTGCTAACAAAGACGGCCAGATCATTTCAGAGCCTTGGCGAAATGCGGATGCCGGCAAGTATGCGTCCAGTGCAGCTTTCTGTGTAATGGTAGCATGGAGTGTTTCGTTGGTCCCATGGTGGATATCCGCGTCCGCAAAGGTCTCGGCGGATGCCTCAGCTGTCCTGCAATGCAGTCGCACGTTCGCTGGTGTTGTCGGTGGCCGACAACATTTGCATTTGGGTAGTTCTCTAAATTAGGGTCCCTTTTCAGGTCCCCCATATAGTACAGCACCCTTATAAAAGGGGACCCTAAAAGGGTCCCTCATTTAGAGAACTACCCATCTCAAGTTTCAAAGAGGGCCAAATCGAAAGTGTGCATCGAAGCCGTTATGTCATGAGCCTTTCGCGTGCCAGTCCTCAGGCCGGCACAGACAGCTCTGTGGCTGCCGCCCTGAACTCCAATATTTGGCAGTGCCGGAGTCGAATTATTGCGGTTTTTGTTTTGTGGGATTTCGTGCGCTCGCATGGTACCACTCTCGCTGTAAATCCTGTGTCCAGGTGGGGACAGATATCTGACGGCTTCCAGGCGCGAAAGCTGCAATGTACTGTCTCCCCGCAGCTGAATGTTGCGGGCCAGGGCGTACAATCACGACGTCAGTTTTGCAACTTTTGTTGAAGTGTACGACCCACTGCTGCTTTTGATATTTTGCGACAAGACCAGCTGTTTGGCACATGTTTTCTTTTCCCATCTTTTGCCCGTCAGGACCACCTCGTCACCAGTGACAAGTCCAAGAAGAGCAGCATAGCTGTTGTCAAGAACAGGCGGATGCCGCATTGTCAAGGGAATGACGTTCGAGCTTCTTGAAAGTTGCAGCATGTCATGGCTTTCCATCCTTTCTTGTTGCTTCTGCAAGTTTGTCTCCAGGCCGTTCCGGGTCTTTCAGAAGGACGAGTTTCGCTCGCAGATGCGAGCAGGCCAGGCAGTAGCTGAGAGCTAACACTACCGGCATGTTAAAGCTGTTGAAACTGCAGTTCCCCGAAGGACGAGTTTCCATTTCCTCGACAGGGTGTAAGGTCCTGCATCAGGCCGCGGAACGGTTTTGAATTTAGTTTGCCTCACTGGAGTTTTCTGTGCAGGACACCTACACCGACAAGGTTCGAGTTGAGACGTTGGTCCAGGGGCTGAAGTCTATGCAGGAGAGCATCAACAAGGCGAGGTAGCTTCTGTATGGGGAGGCAAACCACGAGATCCATGACGTGATGTGATCGGTGTCGCAGGAGCGGCTGGACATTGCTGCTCTCGATGCTCAGCAAGTCAAGCAGAAGGCAAGTTGGAAGAAAGCCTCTAGCGCCATTGGCTTTGCCGCAACCCCTGCTGACCAGGACGGAGAGGTGCAAGCTGGTGGTGCGACAGACAACGAGCTCGACACTCTCCAGGCAGTGCAGCCTGGCACTTTGATCTCGCTTGCCTCCTCAAGTCTTGCTCAACACAATGGCAGCGAGAGGACACCATCGGCGAGCTCGAGCACGACATCATGGTGCACGAGCGGGAGCGCTTCATCCTCTTATCGCCTTAAAAAGCGGAGTCGCGTTCTGATCACAGATGCCTGCTTGCGCTGTCGTGCGAGGACATCGATGCACTGACAAAGAGCCTGGAGAGTTGCGATCTTCGTCAGGCCGGTTTTCCACCGCTCAGTACCGTGTACGGAAAGCTCGGAAGCGATTTCGCGCAGACCCACAACCGGAAGCAGCTCCAGCAACTGCAGCAGCTGCTTGCCTCATTGAAACTTCCGCAGATCCAGCCTCGGACCGAAATCTTTTGCTCTCCCCAGGCAGGGCACTTCCTTGCACGACCGGCAGGACCAGGCGGGCGGAGAAACCCTAAACCCTAAACAAAAAAACCCTAAACAACAGGGGCCAAAGGCTCTCGGCTCGGCCTGGGCTCCCCTGAGAGCGCTGGCAGAGGTCTCCCTTCAGATCTCCATGGCTCCGAAAGCCGGCGCCGAGAGGAGGCACGGAAGTGTCGGTACGGGAACTCCCAGAAACCGAGGAAGATTTGCCTCTTCCCCCCCCCCCTGCTTCGCGGCGCAAAACTCCAGAAACGTCGATGATCTTTCGACAGAGAGAGCCCCACAGGGTAGAGCTCCCTCCCCTCTCTCAGGAAGCTGGAGGAGCAGCTGGCCGAGGTCCCACTTCTGTCGGGGTTGGTAGTTCCTGAAGGGTTCCAGGAAAAGAGTGGTAATAAGTTATATACAAAGTTATATACCCCAAAGCCCCATTCTGAGTATTTTTGTTCGATAGTGTTAGGCCGCCCAGAGCAACGCTTCTAATCGCCGGTGCCATGCCATGCCATGCCATGCCATGTCTCCTGCACATGGTCTAGAAGCGCCGTGGACCACTGGAAGGTAGAGGAGTTCGTGCAGGCGAACAAGAACACACGTGCTCTGGCAGCACCTGTGTAATTCTCGGGAAGCCTTTCAAGGGTTAAAGCACGGGAGCTTGATTGTCAGCTACCTTCGGCTCCTGCCGCTCCCGAGGCATGACACTTCTGGACCAGAGAGCAGAGACCGACAAGGACGGCAAGCTTTGGCAAGGCTATACTTGATAGCCCGTACGTGGAAAATAGAGACCTGAAGAACATGACAGTCTCTTGGATAGTAGTTGACAGCAGTGCATGGCGGGGGCAAAGCTTCTGCCCGGCGATGCCGAGAGTGACAGGAGAAGCAAAGCATTGCTGCCCAGCTGGCCGACTTGCGCAGGCGCACAGCGCCCTGGGTGCAGCGTCGGCTCGGTGACAATGCAGAGCCCCGAGGCAAAAAGACCGAGCTGAGCGCCGTCTGGGAATAGCCAAGGGCCGAGTCTGCGAAAGAATCTCTAAAGCAGTGTTGTTGAGTTTGTTGTATCTGACCAGGTCCGAGACCTGAGCAAATCGACGCAGGCCGAAGCATCCGAAGCCATGATCACGCCGTAAAGCCAAGCCGGCTGACTGGATGCGCCTCTGAAAGCGAGGCAACCAGCTCCGGTGCATCGGACCTCCTGATCAAGGCGGTGATGCTTTTGTGCGAAGTGATTGCCCGTTGCACAAACTTCGGAGGCTTCAAAGTTAAATAGATGTTCTTTACCACTCCAAAATGGAAGCCAGCCTGTGCTGCATACTTTGCTGGGTTTGAAGCGGTGTGGTGGCAACATGATACAGCCAGGCAGATGGGTTTGAGACGAGTCTTGACACTTGAATGTTTGCTGATATGCGGCCAAGTTCTTGCGTGCGCAGTTTTCCTCGAGTCGGAGCAACCATGGGAGGTCCTGCACCAGCAATGCACAGAGGTGGAAGAGTGCTCCTCCCCCCGTGTCGAGCGCGCGGCCGCAGCCCTCGAAGAAAGCTGATCCGCAGGTACTTTGAAAATCGCAAGGACACCTCCAAGGAGGACAACGACTTCCTGGCGGCCATGAAGATCCTGGAGATGGCGTGGCGCCTTTTTCTGCTTGCTCGTGTCTGGTGAGTGTTCCGTTGCCTGTTGCCCGAGGACAAAGCTTTCCTGGACAGGGTGGAAAATAAGATGAAAGAGAAAATGAAGGCCGGATGATATGCAGTTTCCTTTGCTCGTTGGCACCGCGTTTGCATGTCCGCTCAGGAAATGATCGACGGGAATATGCGCAATGGTGACAGGTTGCGCAGCGACCGTGCGCAGATGGCACGGCACCCGAGCGTACGAGGAACGGCAGTTTCAAGACAGCTTTGAACATCGCAACTCGACATGTTCAGTTCAATGCTGCTGTGCAGCTGTTGTCTCTCAGGTCTTCTTGATGCTGTCTGACCTGATACACCTCCGAAAGTCCTGGTGTGAAATCTTGCAGGTGTGGGCATGTGCACGGGTGTTCTGGTGGCGCCGCAAGTTAAATATTGCCAGTACAACGGCATCTTGCTGAAAAGCTGGACTAGAAGCTTGTGAGTCGTCATTGCAGGACCACTGGGCTAAAGATGGCGTGCAACTAAGCGAGCAGTGCGACGCAGAAGCACAGCCAGCCGCAAGCGTGAACGCCACCTGCTGAGGCCTGGATCTCTCCTGCTTCTTCCAAGGCTCTAAGAAGCCCTCGTCAGAAATGCCTGCCTCGGTCTCAGCCAGGTTATATATGTCATTGATGAATGATGGGAATAATTGTGACCATGCACTGTTGCTTTCGAGGTATTGGCCGAGGATGACCAGGATTGGACCTTTCAGAGAGCGCGACTTCCAGTTCGAAATTCATTTGCAATGAATGTTTCAACAGAGCACGCGACCGTACTTGGCGTGCACGTTTGTGTCTCCAGACTGTGGCATGTCTGCGGTTCTTCTCACTTCCATCTCCTATCTCCCTGTGGGTCAGGGCCCCGTAGGCCAAAGCATCCGAAAGCTTTCCAGGAAGTGTCGACATCTGTGCTGGCAACGCCAGGGCCTCGAGTCTCGAGGTCCTTGCAGCCTAGCGGCGCCTAGTGTGTTGCCTTATCTTCACCCCACCGCGGTAGGTCTGGGAGCCAACGTTTCGTTTGGTATAGTGCAGACTACGGAGCTGTCAGGGTTTAGTGCGCACAGCCGAAATTAAATGCTACAGTGACGATCGGCGTGTCACATAATCAGGCGGCGCACAGCCTCGTGTATGTGAGGCACCAGGTTTACATAGGTTTACAAACACGTGTTTGAATTGGGAGCCGGTTGCTAGAGCAGTCTCAGGCACATGTGGTATCATTGTCGTCACCATCACAGGGATGCCGGGGTGTGTGGTATGGCTGGGTCAGACGAGTGTCAGCGTAGCCTGCAAGAAAGCCGTTGCAGTGCCGAAGTCTCGACAGGTCCTAATCAATGCCATTTCAAGATAAAAAGCTGGAATGCATGGCAGAGGCCTATGATGCCGAGCCTCCTGCCATTCGGCGCGTCTCCAGATGTCCCTCCCCCAGGGGATCTTCAGACAGCTAACAGGGCCTCACTTCGGCTTCGGCGAAAAGCCCTTGCTTTTGCGTTTGACAGGACGCCATGGTCGACCGGCGGTAGCACGGAGGCCTTCTGCCACCATGCGACACGAGCCCTGACCTCGGTTTGGTCTCTCAAGGCAGCCCTCGTCGGGGCTTACTTCTGTCTCTCAGCACGTCTCCTGCTCATCAATCAACTGTTGTCTGAGGTTCTGCCAAAGCTGCTTTGGAACTCTGATTCAAGAAACAAACTTTGAAGGTACTCTCATGTCCCGGGGTCTGGCAACGAAAGGTCTGCTCACAAGAAGCAGTAGCCTCGAAGGTGAAAGTCGAGCGCCAGGCTCGGCAGATCACCTTCGCTTTCAGAGATTGTGCTGAAGGCTGAGCAACGGTAAGAGATAGTGTTTGTATCAGTTTGCTGGTTCAGTTGCTCTGGTGACCCATAGCTTAAACGGCAGTGATGCTTGACAAGACGTTAGGCATCTTGCCTGGGCCGAGTGGCCGTAAACTTGTCCGAACTGCAGCACTTGTTGGCAGCCAAAAAAGTGTGAGACCAAAGAAGAGGCTGCCACGTGTTGTAGACTTTGCAGGAGTGACATTTAATCTCTTGTTAACTCTTGTTAGCTCTCTTTTATGTTTTGCGTTGTGCTTGTGCACTCTGCGCGAGCCATCGCGAACCTGAAGCCACTGGGTGCCACACGCTATTCTTCTTGGGGTTCATGCTCAGGTCAACAGCTAGAGTGCAGATGAAGGTGAAGTGTCATGCATTTGTGTTGACCCATAACGCAAGACTGGGTGTAACTTGCGAAACTGATCCCAAACATCACGCAGGACGGAGGGCTCGGTAGGGATGAGGCTTGCATGGTTTATCCAGAATGCAATCGGCGGCCTTCGCCCAATACAAGGCGGGAGCCGTTCTGTGTGGTGATAAGTCGGCAAAGCAAAGCTGCCGTCGGCGTGTGGTAGAGTCACGGGTTGCTGGTAGCAGGGGTAAGGGTCCCCGTCCCATCCTCCCCCCCTTTCAGAACTTCAGGCGCCGCGGCACGCGTGGTGCCGAAAAGCGGCTCAGCCGGGCTGGGCCTCCAGCGCCGGGACCTTCTGGCGCTGCTGGAAGGCAAGGCTCCAGCAGCTTGGCTTCTCTCTGGTTGTGCCCTGCCGGTGGCTGCGACTCCGTGCTTTTGTTGTCTTGGTGTTCTAATGCTACTTACTGCCTAGCATGGAAGGCAGGTGTCGGGAACGAATCACTCGCTTCCTCTCACAGGGCTTTCTGGTTTTGATCAGGGCATGTCAAGGCAAATTAAATGCTGATGATCAGCATTAGGCTGATGATCACAACAAGAGCCACTGCTACTGCCACTGCCACTGCTACTTTGGTTGGCAAAGGTACTTGTGCTTCCTGGTGCCATCTCAGAGGAAGTCTGCCGAGAAGCCAGCGACTGGCTGCTCCAGCAGTCTGCCGCAGCGGAGCGCTCAGGCAAAAACCGGCGTGGAGCGTTTGGACATGTTTAGACCAAGCCTGAGATTTCCAAGCCTCGGACCTGGAAATGACACTTCTGCTATCTTCTGCTCCTGAGAGCCTGAGCTCTTGAGCTCCTGAGCTCCTGCGTCGTAGCGAAGAGGCGGCTCCTCGGCCCGGCGATTCGCCGAGTGGCGCTTGGGCCGTGATCCGGCCGCCTGGCTGAGGGAGGAGCCTTCAACAGCCATGTCAGAGCGAGGATGTCGTCTCTGGTTTTTCAGAGGAACATCTGGTAGATCCGAGTGTCTTTCTTGACTCGTTTCGGCGTTGATTTCCGTGCATGATCGCCTGTCCAGCTCGGATGCTCAGCCTTGTCTGAGGATGCACCGGCTTCCGACTACAGCAAGCTCGGCTACACGAAAACTGATGTGCTCATACAAGAGGGTTCCGGCCTCAGAGCCTTGCAGGCTCCTCCGTGTGCGAATCGTCGCGGCCCAGGCTTCCGAATGAAGGCGTCCACGCCTGCCCCCGGCTCCTACCTGCAGCGCGCAGAAGAGACGACAAAGAGCTTGATCTCCGCCTTCCCACCAGGCTCGGAGCTACGCTTGGAGCCATGCTCCGTGTCACACCCTCTCTCCTTTTGCCTTCAGAGGCCAGTTCCCCTTGGACGTGATCCGGGAAGAGCTCAATTCGCTGCCTGCGGTCACCTGCCAGCTGGAGCGCTGCCCGAGCACTGCACGCAAATTTCTGCCCTGCGTGGTGCGGCGAATGGTGCCCGGCACGGTGCTTACCAGCTCGCATGCCCTCATCCTCGAGACAGGGAAAAACCAGCCTTGCAGATCTTTGCTTGCATCCAAGGTGGTCGACGCCGAGAAGGCAATGTGCACATGGACAGTGTCAGACCTGGAAGTACTCTATCGGTCAACGTGTGCCATGCAGCATGGTCATTGAGAAGGGAGCCTTGAGTAATTGGGATTGGGGTCTATGTGTTGCATCGGGCGCTCATCGCCACACAGCGTCATTCGCTCTGAGGTATCTGCGAGTCCCTGAGGAGTCTTCCGGTGGAGAGTTGCTTCTGCATGCTGTCCAAAAAAATGCATTCCAAAGATTCTTGAGCCTCGGATTTCAAGACCTTTTTTGTGGTTGTGAGCTGGTTGTGCACCCTCCCCCCTCACCCATCACCCGCATGGGAGCGGCCTCAAAAAAAACAAAAGTGCCAGTCACAGGTCCATCCTTGTAATTGTCGCCGTTTGTGGCACCTTCCAGTTACTGTCTTCTCAACTATTGTCGTTTCGTACACCTCAAGCTTGCAATCCTCAATCCTCGTGATTGTTGTCGTTTCATGCCACGAAATCCTTGAGCCAAGAACCTAAACACAGACGAGGGCAGCCGGAGCGGAATTACATAATTACATATGCATTGATTGGGTCGCTTGAAGGGAAGTCAGCTGATCTGAGGAATGCTCACTTCTTCGAGACCATTGACATGCAGAACTTCTATCCAGACCACAAGTTTTACACGCAGGAGCTCCGAGATTCTTCTTGTAGGAGCTGCCCTTTCAGCTTCGAGCGAAACCGTAAGCCCTGAGAAATCAGCTGCTGAGCAAACCTTCCAATAATGCCGGGACATCATGTGAAGCACGAGCAAGCTTCCAATTGCAGCACCCTGCAGGAGATGCTCGGCCGTATCGAACCCATCGTTCGGGCCTTGATTGCGACATGCAGGGCTGCAGCTCAAGGCTCTCAAGCTGCTTAGGTTTATCGACCTCGTGTCGGCGACGTTGTCTTCATTGTTTCTTGGTTGTTATTGATGAAGTCTGCTGCGCTGCTACATGCTTTCTCGGAGACAAGTCGCATGAAGCAACACGGGTCCTCGGTCAGAACAGACTGATCGTGTGATATTTCGGATCAAGTGTGGATATGTATATATATATATATATATATTTATCTGTACATATGTTATATATAAACATATGTTTTTCTATATATGTATATATCTGATCTCTCGACTAGCCTTGAGCATGGCGATGGAGGACAGACCGGCGATGCTATTTCACCGCACTAGCCTGCAACCTTCGCTGCGATCCGGAGGAGATGTCCCGCGGCTCCGAGAGGCCTTATGCACGGGTGCGGGAGGTGTTGTGGTCCGCCCAAGCCCTGAAGGCTACGAAAGGCTAAGCATTCCGACGTAGAGACCTGCCGTGTAGCGGCTTGCGATGCCCAAAACCCCCACTGAGCAAGCGTCAGACGGCTTCCTGGACGTGCCGTTGCAGCTGGCTCAAGCAAGACTGTACGTCTTCTGCCGCTGCTGCTTGTTGCCAGGTTCTTAGCGCAGCAAGGGTTACGTTACAGTCGCCCTCGCCTTGCATGGCGAAGTTGAAGAGCCATTGTGGCAGACCAGTTTTGCTGAAACGTCGAAAGGTGTGTTTTTCAGACACCGCCGACTTCACGCAATGGCAGCAACTACTGAGACCCTGGTGCCACGCTCTCAGATGCTTGCTGTTAATCTTCCTGGACCCCGCCTGGACTAGCTGAGGCGAAGTCCGAAGAAGTTGACGACATCCTGCAGCACTTCAAGTCTCGCTGAGGCCAGTGCTCAGGGGGAAAGACAGAGGCAGAGCGGTAGGACGGTTGAATAGCAAGAAGGAGAAGAACCATATTCCGACATGGCAGAACAAAAAGGCGAGAGCAAAAGCCGAAAGCGACACTTGGTGAGGAGCTCTTGAAAAGGTTCGCCAGAGGCACTGACAAACCGCTGCTGCTGCTCTTTCTGAGGGGGCAAGTAAGACCTTCCGCAAGTGTGCAGAATCCTTTGCGGGCGGGACCTGACCTGTCCCCTGCCTGCCAAGTTTCTGCCAAAATAGAGCCTGCCCGGTGAACCTTGTCAATTGTTATTTGCAACGTGTTTATCGTCGGGCGGAGATGGTGGTGGTGGCGGTGGTTGCGGGTGTTGGTGTCGGTGTTGCTGCCGTTGGTGTTGTATTTTATGATCTGATTTTTGCCATCGCCATTTTGACGATCTCCTTCAGGATCAGTGCCACGCTTGTCTACTTAGAACGGTAGCAGACGGTCGCAGTAATTGTGCCGATGCAGCAATGCAGCAACGCAGCTAGCTGTAACCAGAATTGTGACAAAATTCTGTGATCCTGTTTCATCGGTTGCCTTGCAGTTCTCCAAGCGCTCGGCTTCCTCGCCGGCAAGCTCCATGGCGGGGAGCTTCAAAAGTCGCTCGGCAGCACTAAAACATGGCTGGCAAAGAGAAGCCGACCTGAATGCATTTGAGTGTGTCAGAAAAGTAAAGACATTCATGTAGAACATCTCAGAACTTGAGAAGTTGGATCCTTGTTCTAAGCACCTCTACCTGGCCCACCCGCCCCCCGTGCCGTCGACGTCCCGCCCATTATTTAACGTCAGCACGGGCATCCACCAGCAAACACGCGAAATCCAAGTGTCCGGTCCTTGATGCGCCGAGACATGATTGCAACCATAACAAGTATCTAGTACCAGCGACAGCTCTACGGTAACCATAGTTATGCCCTTGCTTCATGATGCGCCCACACCCTTCCGCCCATTTTGGGAAGCCCACAGCCCACAGTCCCTCGAGGTGGCTTCGGGGGATCGCGTCCCAGCTCGCCTACCTCTTTCTTGTCCGAATCTGGAGGCTTCCATCGTCGCCCTGCTACTGTTTCAGGACGTCGGGCCTATGGCCTAGGGTTTCGGGTTTAGGAAGATTAGGGTGATTTGCCAATGAAGGCAGGGTGAGAGTTCTGTGAAGAGTGGTTCACTACGCCGTAACAGCACCAGACTGTTCCGACAGCTTTTCGCATACGCAGGAGAGAATACCAAAGGCTCGTACTCACTGATGTGCTGGCGGGACACCACGGACGACATCAGGAGTGGGGGGAAATGCAGGCAAAGATGAAAAATGCTTGTCATGGTCCTCAGCACCTGCCTTTGCAGGATTTATCCTCACCGTGGGCTGAAAGGCAGCTACGCCCCTCCTTCCTTCCAGCGTGCGATTATGATGCCAGAGCTGCGGAAGTCCGGACTCATGTACTGCAGCTAGGGCAGAAGTTATTCGCCTGCCATGGTCGGCTGGACCACATGGCCCACACGCATGTTGCAGAAACATCGCAGAGCCACTTGTGTGACAGATGTGTTTTTTTTTTCGTGTTTCCTCAGTAACGCGGTGTTCTGAGTGACAGGGACCAGCCAACCATTTTTCCGATGTTGCAGGCATCTTCCAAGCCGCCAGGGTGGTTTTATGCTCCTGGGGGCCAGAAGACCTCATTGAAAGGTGGCCTTCTGGTTTCCCCGGTGTCAGGCAGCTGTGTTGACTACTTACTTGTGATCGTGGGTGCTCCGGCTGCTAGCAAAGATTGAGCAGTCCTTGACTGAAGAGTCTCACCTCAGCCCTTCTTAAAGTCATCGCACCCACCGTCACTCGCAGGGACCACCGGGCCTTCGACTCCGTAAAAGTAGCTAGCTGTGTGAGCTTTGATGCAGTTGTGACTCCCTGAGGTCCTTGCTAGCAACCCTTATATACTGCAACTTATCAAGAGAGCCTCAGGCATCAGGCATCAGGCGGCTGAACGTTGTACACGACACACACTGGCTCGGACACCTTGCCGCATGTCCCAGAGCTCTCGTCGCTGCTTCCGTGACTTTGAGCCTTGTTGGGGGCTCTTGTAGTTCAGAAGAGTAGGTATAGGTGTACCAGCGGTCACCGTTGTGGTCGTCGTTGTCGCAGTCGTCGTCGTGGTCGTCATCGTCGTGGCTGAGGTAGTAGTGGCCATTGTGGTGGTATGTGGTGGTGGTACAAGAAGTAGCAAGCCACATCACTCGGTGGCGTTAGCTGCTAGCAGTATTAAAACTAATAGTTTCAAACTAATAGTCGACGGTCAGATACCAGTAAGTCTTCAAGTGACAGCATGGCATTGTTGAGCTGCAGCTTTGAGAGCTAGTCACAGGAGCAGCTTCCCAGCCAATTCGCCCTGAGACCATGAGGTGTGTGGTGCACAGCAGAAGGCTTTGCGAATTGCGTAAGTGCTGCTGCAGGTTTTGGGGTTCCTCGGAAGCAGCTGGTTGGTACAGTATGGGTCATAGGGCGACTGGCAGGCCATAACTCCCAAAGGGAGTGGTTCATTATCTGGAAACTGAGACGACGTCTGACTGAGCGATTCAAGTCTGACGTGCTCGACCACGAACTTGAAAGCCGGGTCCACTTCTCCTTGGCATGTAGCTATGTCTTGTGGTTAGCCCAGGGTGCTTCGTCGCCAGTTCTCGGAGATTCTCGATGGGTTAGTTGCTTTCTCTTCCAATGTAATCTTCGCAGAGAGCTTCTCTTACAATGTCATCTTTGATCTGAAGAGAAGCAGATGATTTGAATTTGTGGTAGTCCCAAACCCTGCTTCCTCCGTGAACTTGTGGCGGCATGCGGCGGGTATCGCCGGCACCTGTCACCTATCAGCTCGAAGAATCGAAGAAAAGAGGATGCGAAGTCTAATCGTGAAAGCGCAGGTTTGATGACCTGACTGCCAAGCATCTTGCACAGGCGGGTGCAGCTCGTGCGGGAGATGCGGTTTGCTGAATGACGGATGCTTGCCGTCTTGAGTGAGCTACAGCCGCTGCGCCGGGGTCCTCGACGGTGTGCAGTGGTAGCCTGCAGAGCAGGTTTTTTGTAGTGTCAGAGTAGGAGCAGATGCATCGTATCTGCGCGAACTTCAGAGGATGGCACTCAGGAGCCAAAAGATCGGCTCCCTCTGCCAGCCCGATGTTAAGCTCGCCACTTCCTTGGCGTTGGCAACGACAGTCGTTGACAGTTTTTGTTTCCAAGTCAGTGTAGTGAGAGTTGTCCACGCGAGGACCCAGCTCTGAACTCGCTCTTGTAGGCCTCATCCGTCCGTGAGCCTGCACAGATGCAAAACGGCCGCGGCGAAATGCAGTGAATGCTCTGATCATGTTTCATGTCATAAGGTGTACGAGTCCGAGCAGCATAAGGAAACTGGCGCACAGTATCCAAGGATCCAGCTTATCCACATGCAGTTCGAGACTTCGCTCGCTGGCAGCATCAGGGCTGCAGGAGTCGTGTTCGCTTCCCGCGGCACACAACTGAACACTTCGGAAGAACTTTAAGCTAAGTCTCCAGCCAAAGACGGGCTTAAGACTTTGCAGTGCTTGGCGTGTGACATTTGTCCTATGGCCGATGAAACTTCTGCACGCAGCCACGACTCAGATCTTTGCTCTCAGAGCCCTTTCGGACAGATTCCTACTAGATGGTGAGAAACATTGGAGTTCTACTGCCTGCACGTTCTTATTTTCATGCTTCTCCTGCACATGCCAAGATTGGTCAAGGTCGCTCCACCGGGATTCTGCCGGCTGTCGCTCCAAACTTTCATACAGGCAGATGCAGCCGCTGCAACAGTGGTGTGGTAGATTGAATCCTCATGCGATGATGAAGGTCTCCGGCGACGCGTCGGCAGAAGGCCAGTTCGAAGATGACTCTTTCGTTGTCATCTGCTTACTCGCGCAGCATTACCCTGGACCCTTGCAGGCAGTCTCCATCTTGAGTATGCCGTTTGACTCTTTGTGATTTCGAGGAGCAGTGAAGAAAAGATGTGGAGTTGCTGTGTCGCGGTTGCGCGCATAAGCCCAGAATTTCGCAAGTCAATCGAACTATTGAAAAGCTTGGAACTAAACCTTACTCGCGAGATGGCTGTGGGGGTGTAGGTTCACTGAGGCGGGAGAGGCAACGCAGGAGGTGCTCTGAACTAGGGTCCCGGACCAAATCCCGAAATGTTTGCGGACGTGCTTTTTTTCCATTGACTGGCCTCTGCCACCTACGAACTTACGAACATCCAGGGCAATGTTAGTCCCTGCCGTCCCTGACCACGTTTCCATGACCGAAACGAAGACGACACACAGGTAGCCCGCAAGGCTCTTGTGGCCGACGGCGATCGCCATGTCGAAGTGACACCACCGCCCCTAGGCTATGACGAACTTGATAGTTTTCCACTCAAGCCGTGGAGTGCTTGTGCGCCACGTAAGAAGTTCCTTACATGCATCACAGGGCTGCTATGCCGAACGTGGTATTGCTGCAATTCTCGCCAGTCTCGAATCGATGCATTCTGGGCGGTGTTTGTGTCTCTTGTGCTTCGGGCAGGATTCCCTTGGCCTGTAGTGCGCTCCCGAGCTGCTGCTTGGGCGGCGATGTGGATATGTAGAGGTCATGTCGCTCCTTGTGCAGATTTGAGGAACCTTTTTTCTGAAGCTACCTCCCGATTCGTCGCATCGCAGAAAAGAGTTGCACAGTTTGAGCGCGTCATTCGTTTGCAAGTTGTTGTGGATGTGCCGCCCGGTGTATCGGGCGGTGAACATGGGAGGTGGAGTTGCGGGCAAGTCCCCAGCTCCGCACAAACATACTTGTTTTGAGCTGTTGTGTTTGTCACGTCATCGTTCCCAGGCTCCTCGATCAGGCTTGAGTCCAGGCTTCAAGCTGAGGGCGGCGGTGCGCGGGGTACATGAAAAATACTCATGTTCAGATGCTCGTGAAAATTCTCATGCATGTGATTTGCGTAACATGGAACCGAGATCTTGGATGATCTTGGCAGAAGAAGGGTGGAGCGATTGCCCCACCTGGCGAGCTATCTTGGAAGGCGAGAGGCCCGCCCGCCCCAACGGATGCAGGCCCAGAGGACTGGCCGCACGGCTGCAATTTCATGTGGCCGCAGCCGACGGCATAGTGCCGGGAGCATGGTTTGTGGAGTCAAGGCTGTGTTTGGCTCGCGTATGCTCGCTTGGTATGGCTTCCACGTCACTTGGTTACTGTTGTCATGCTGCACCAGCCCTCGGGCACAGTAGGCTTTCCGCGCACTCCCAACCACCAGCACGCTCGAGTATGCCGCGCGCCGCGCCGTGATGCCGCCATGCAACAGTGCCTCGACACATTTCTGTTTGATGACGCTGTGCAGGGCTTGCCCGGGCCAGCTGTTGCTCGTGCGCAGCTAGCTCTTCGACACGGGGGTCTGGGTTTGCGAAGCGCTGCACAACATTCGCCTGCCGCGGCGTCCTTTGTTCAGGGCCTGGTGCACAGCAACCAGCACATTGGCGATGTGCCACCGGCACTGGCGCTTCTCGGCAAGGCCCGTGCCTCCTTGGCCGCGGTTGGCTTTGAACCGCCGGCAGGCCGCACCGCCAGTCCCCGAAGGCGACCTGCACCTCGACACCACCCGTGGATGGCAGCGCGCCGCTTCCCAGGCTGTCGACAGCTTCTGCCACCGGGTTTGCTACGACAGCTGGATGCATCCTCTGCAGCCTTGCTTGAATCAGAGGCGGGACCCTATAGCGGCCCGAGTTTTAACAGCACGGCCAACTTCACCCGAGCTCACCTCGCAATCGCCATTGTTCCGTGCACTGTTTCTGCGACAGCTCCGCCCTCCCCTTCACCGCAGCTAGATGCCGCTGCCGCCAGCCACACGACGCATGTGGTAACCACCTACCTCATGTCCTGGTGCGTGACCTCAGTGTTGTCCCCTCCCGGCAGGACGAACAGCGCATTGAAGTCATTGCTAACGGCCTGCTTTTGCGGGGTGGCCTGCAACTCACCGTCGACACAACCCTGGTGTCACCCCGAACGGCTGCTGGGATGCCGCGCCGTCACAGAGGCATCACTGCTGGGGCAGCATTGCGGGTCGCCGAGCGCGCCAAGCCCCGGACTTACCCCGAACTTGCACCTGGCCACCGATGCCGCCTGGTTGTCCTCGGCTTTGAGGTTGGGGGGGCATGGTCCCCCCAAGCCGCTGAGTTGGTTGGACTGCTCGCGTGATCTCGGGCTCGTGCTGCTACCGTTGCCACACGGCAGCGGTCACGTCTGCGTTCACCCTGCGGTTGTCTGCGCTGCTCGCCTTCGCCGCTGCCCGATCCTCCTCTCTTGTCGACGGAGAGGCTCCCCTCTGGAGCCGCCCCCCATCTCAAATCGCCTCCCCTGAACGTACATACCTGGACTTGCCGCCGTAGGGTGTCGCCTTGGTTTTAGGGTTTTTGCACTCTGGGACCCCGTAGAGGTCTAAAAAGGTGTGTGGAAAAAAAGCCATGAGCGCGGCGGCAGGGTACCCACTACCGCGACGGTGGCTTGCCCACACGACGGCCTGACCGCCGACGCCTCGACGTGGTCGTGTATATATGGAGCCACGGCAAAGGGGGGGGGGTTTGCTGTGACGCGACGCTCGTGTCATCGTTGACTCGCACAGGACATCGAGGCCTCAAACCAAAGTCAAAGAATCAGACGATGTTTGAAAGCTTTTCAACGGGCCTGCTTTTGGAAAACTTAAAACACGAAGTTAAAGCAACAGATGTGCCTGTTTGCAAGCGTAAAATCAGTCTGAGTCCACAAAGAACGCGGCAAACTGATTTTCACATGCCGGAGCCGAAGTGGCAAGGGCTCGCGACAAGTTAGGTTAGTGCTTCACGCAAACTTTGAACAATCATATCAGCATATTTGATAATCGCGTTTTGCTTGCTGCTCTGAAGCTTTTGCTTATTTACTTTTTTATTTTTTGCATTTTTTTTTGTGGGTAGTGTTGGCAAGCCCAAACCCGTCGATGCAGCACGCGTGGTTTTGAACGGTTTGAAGCTTAGAACGAAAATCAAAGCAGCAGACCTGGTTGTTGTGGCCTCGAACCAGAGTGAAACCAACCGATGTGTACTGAAAGCTCGCGACCACAAGCTTGAAATCGAAGCAGCAGACGTGCTAAACTCCGAACCTGCTTCCGAGCAATGATGTTTCAGTTGTTATTTGGTGTGATTTGTCATGTGCTTGTGAAGACGTACAGTCTGGTTACTTGTTAGGATCATGCCAACTTTGTCTCACCTGCAGCTACGATCACTCAAGACGTGCTTTAGCAACGTCCAGGAAAAGGCTTCCTTTTACCTGTGTGATTCTAATTACGGGATTAAACTCTGATACGATCTCTGCCCTGCAAGCCTAGCTCGCCTAGCTCGCTTGGTGTACGATCGTTTGCACCTGTGCTTTGTGACCGAGAGTTAAGTGGATTCCTCTGCTTTTCACAGGTTATCAGCCGTAGGACCTCTTGCAACGATTGTGCATCTCTGCTTGCTGCTGCCGCTTTTGCACTCGGGTCGTTTATCCGACAAGTGACCAAGGTGCCAAGGTGCCAACGATATCCTGGCGCCCCTTGCCCCGCTCGGAACCGTACCTAGTTACGCCACAGAGAGACGATGACTCCGATCGGCTCCCCACATGTTCCCTCGACCGTTGGTTCCTCACTAGTGACACCGGTTGCTCGGGAAACTGTGGCAGCAGCAAGAGTCCTGAAACAACCGTCTTGCGGTCAGCAGCTAAATATATACACGAAGATTATGTAAAACATCATGCCGCAAGAAAGCAGCAGAAGCACATGTATAATACAAAGAATGTACAGGCGACGACTACGTCAGAGCCCGAAGCCCTCAAGGAAGGATCGTTGCACTTGACAAATGCCAGCAACGAAAAGCACATGAGCATTCGCGGACGAACGCGTATTGCCGATCCCAAGCGGTGCAAAGATGAACCGCAAGAGACTGTCATCAGACAGCAAATCCACATCGTAGTGGCGAGACTGCAAGCGTTGTAACCATGTGCGCCTCAGGTGCAGAAACAGAGGGCAAGTACGAAGAGCATGGATGAGACTCCAATCGGCAGACCCACAGGGGCATGGGTGATCCAAGTTGCGATGGCGGGCAACACGACTATCCAAGAAGGGATGGTGACCACACACCAGTTTTGTGCAAAGGCGTGACAACAGCAGAACGCCACGCTGAAGGCACCACGGCCCAGTGACGCACAAGCTCAAAGAAGGAGAGGAGTGCACGGCGCAAGGTGTCATCATCCACCCGATAAAGTTCATAGGTTGCAAAAGTTCAGGTTCAGAAAACGGATAGTCGAAACGATTGGCTGTGGTTGACATGACACTACGCAAACGCCGGACATCCTCCTCAAGGTCAGGTGAAGTTGTGGAAGATTTTGGCTCAAGTGCTCAAAGCGGCCACCGAGTTGAGGGCCAAAACGACGAGCTTGCATCGGGTCATCGGGCATGCTGTCGGAAAACTAGGTATAAATCCTTGGCATTGAGCGCAGACGTTTTTCCCTCGCCTCCTGCCATGGACCGCTCTGGGGCACAGGGAGACCCAGGATAAACAAACCCTGCCGGCTACAGATTGAAGGGGAAGCCGCGGCGCCTCACTAGGCCGCCGCTGCACCAGCATGCGCAGATCCAGCACGCCTCGACGGTCGCGCGCTCCTACAGCAGCCCCGTCTGGCATGCCAGCTGCAGCAAGGGGCAGTTCACCCATGCCGCCTGTGCCAGCTACTACTGCGCCACTTGATCAAGGCGCAGCTGACGTTCCCACTGAGCCAACTGCCGCGGTCCTGCAGGCGCCTCCGTCGGCTGCCAGGGATTGCGCGGGTGCTTCGGAGCAGGAACAGTCGGGACACCTCGGCCCCTGGACCTCCATGAGCCGGAGACAACCTGCAGAGCCAGTGCTGGTTGACACCCCGTGCCCTGTCCTCGGAGACGTCACGCCCCCGGCGCTCCCGGCATCGGATGTCTGCTGCATTTGCCTAGACGACTTGGTTCCCGGTGCAACAGGACCCCTGCGTCCCGTGCCCTTGCCAGTTTGCACCAAGCATACCATGCATCTTCAGTGTTTGGCGCAATGGCGCGTCCAAGCATCTGCAGCCGGCGACTTGCTTTGCCCCCTGTGCCGGGACATCCCCTGCGACGCATGCAGTCTGCAGGGTTGGACGGCCCAGCACGATGAACAGCTCCGGCAATTGTGTGAGCTTGAAGGCATCCCTGGCCCGACACGCGCTTCAGGCGAGACCACCGTTCGGGCGGCCGTCCCAGACTACACCGTCAGGACCTTCTCGGCGCTTGACGCGCCGGAACCCCGACCACCGCCGGGGGTCTCAGTGCTGTGCTGCAACCGCCTCGCTGCCATGCCCGATGCCGGCGGTGGCGTCGAATTTGTGGAATTGGCGCACCGCCACATGCAGTGGGCGCCGGTGCCCATCCGCAACGACCGTGGCATTGCGGCGTGGCGCCCTTGCTGGCTATGCCCCCGATGTGCCAGCACGGCGGAGTTGCACGAATTGCAAGTACCCGACGAGGCTGGCAATCTTTGCGCACATTGCGGCAGCATCATCACATGGGTAGTCGACCGCCATATACGAACCGCCCACAGTGTGTGTACGGTCGGATGTCCGGCAGCACAGCCGTGCCAAGCGCCCACGCCAATCCCCCGAGTGGATCAGCCACAGGCGCCAGCCTCTGCTGATGTGGACGCTCCTGCGGAGGTTTCAGTCGACTGGCATCGCCGTGTCCCACCATCGGAAGTGGAAGGCCCCACTAATTCTTGGCTGTACGTGAAGGCTTCGGAGCGAGCGTCGAGCTCCGCCGCGAAGGCCAGTCCACCGTAGCAGCTGAGCAGCGTTTCCTGTGCCAGCGCAGGGATGTAGGCACTAGCGTCGGCGAGCTGGCGCACAGCCCATCCCAGATGGACCAATGTGCCCGAAGGCAGGCCTGCGTGTTCGAGGCGGCTCATCACCTGCGGCAGCTGGCGGAGGTAGGCAGGATGGTGCTCCGCTGCGAACCGCATGCTCTCCGCGAGCGTCGGTAAGCCCACTGGCGCCGAAGTTACGAGATGGCGGCACGCTTCATCCCACCACGGGGCGGCACGGGGGTCATGGCGCCACTCCTCGGTAGGGGCTTGCCGAAGGTCACCCGCTGCCGCATGAAGAAGGGGCACCCGCGCCGCCCCCGCCGCTCAGCCCGAAGTGTGCGTCGACCAAGCACTTCCCCCTGTGCCTGCCAATGCCACACACCCTGGGCTGCCCCAGGAGCCAGATGCTGTTGATGCTGTTGACGCTGCCACCGATGCACAACGAGGACGGCGAGGTCGAGGCCGGGGCCGAGGCCGCGGTCCGCGCGAACCTCGGCCACAGGATGATGATGCCCAAGCTCCTAACCTGGACGAACGCCCTTCCGCTGCAGCCGGCCCCGTGGAGCCGCTACAGGAAGCACCGCGGCCGCGGCCGCGGCCAGGCCGCGTGCGGCGCAGCGATGTTGCCGCCGATGGCATGTGGCGTGGTTTCTGTTCACTTGATGCAGTTGCCCTCCAAGCTGTTTGCCAGACGCGCGTCCTCACCTTGCAAGCCGCCCCCTGGCGCACGCGAAGCACCTTGCGCGCCGCTATGCGCTATGGCCTGCAGCGCGCCGTGCACCCTCAGGATCCTGAGGACGAAGTGCGAGGTTGGAAGCTTTTTTTCCTCGCCCCGCGCATGCTGCTGTATCGAGCCCCCGAGGAATCTAGCGTCCCCGCTGCTGAGCTCGACCGCCGCTGCGAGGCTTTCCGAGCTGGCCAATGGGCCGAGCTGTTGGAGCAGGCCTCTGCCACCCTCTCCGGTGCACATGGCCGGCAGCTCGGTTGTTCGCAGGGTGACGAAGCGCGTGCTCACCGTGCCACCGCTCTCGTCCACCTCGGTGAGTTGTCCGCAGCGTCGCGCTCCCTTACGGCGGAGCCCCTCGCGCCTGGCAACAGTGACACCCTCACCGAACTCACCGACCCCGACAAACGCTGCGGTTGTTGCTTTCCGGGCCGAGCATGAATGCCCCTTGCCTCTGCCTGCATTCCTTGCCGCCCTGTGTGGTGCTCGCCGCGGCTCTGCAGCTGGGCCCTCCGGTGCCACCGCCGAGCACCTCCGCACCCTGCTCGATGATGAAGAGGACAGCCGACTGCTCCATGCGGCTGCCCTCCGTCTCGCAAATGCTGCGGTCCCACCCTGCGTTTTCGCAGGCATTCGGGTCGGGCGCCACGTAGCGCTGCGCAAGCCCAATGGCCGTGTGCGCGCCCTTGTCGTCGGCGATGGCGAGGTCCTGGCGCAGCACTTCGCGCCACACCTGCAAGCGGCATGCCTGCCCCACCAGTTCGGACTTAGCACCAGTGCTGGCAGCGAGGCTGTCAGCCGCCTCTTGCGTGCAGCCACTGAGACCTCCCCGCGTGCCACTTTTCTCTCGGTCGATGCAGTCGGAGCCTTTGACCACGTCGCGAGGGGTTCCATGCTCGGCGCGCTCCTTGCGCGGCCGGCTCTCCAGCCGCTGCTGCCTTACGCGCGGCAGTTTTACGGAACCCCGAGCACGTACACGTGGCTTGACGACGCGGGCCAGGCCCATGAGGTTCGGCAAGGGGAGGGCGGCGAGCAGGGTGATCCCCTTGTATTCTTTGGCACAGCATGAAGCCCTCACCCAAATCCAATCTCAACTCCAAGACGGTGAAGCTGCGTTCGCTTTCCTCGATGATACCTACATCATCGCGCCGCCTGAGCGCATACGGCCGCTGTATGACGCTTTGGCGCGTGCACTGTGGGTGCACGCACGCGTCCGCCTGCATGAAGGCAAAACCCGCATCTAGAATGCAGCTGGGGAAGAACCACCGGGCATCGCCGCCCTGGGCTGCGACCCGGAGGCGCCTGTTTGGGTTGGCGACTGGTCGTTACCCCCCGAGCGCCAGGGGATCACAGTCCTCGGTTCCCCACTTGGGCATGATGCCTTCGTCGCCGAGCAGCTCCAGCGCAAACGGGACGACCACGACAGGCTCCTGCAGTGCTTGCCCCGCCTCGAGGACTTGCAAGCCGCGTGGCTGCTGCTGCACTCCTGCGCTGCTCCGCGGGCGAACTACCTGCTGCGAGTGCTGCCCCCGCACCTCACGGCGTCTTTTGCCCAAGCGCATGATGTGGCCATCGCGCGGTGCCTAGCTGCATTGCTGGAGCGCGTTGACACGCCGCTCCCCGATACCAGCCTCACAACTGCCCGGATGCCCTTCCGACTGGGTGGACTGGGGCTGCGGTCCGCTGCGGCTGATCGCCACGCCGCCCACTGGGCCTCATGGTGCGACACACTCCCCGTGATCCGCCGCCGGGCCACAGCCGCAGCCGACCGCCTGCTGCACGCCCTCCAAGGCGATGTCCCGCTGCCGTGTGCGGCGGCCGCGACACAAGCTCGCGCGCGCG
>CAJNDV010003370.1:68820-80071 GCA_905221635.1 Symbiodinium sp. CCMP2456
CGCGTACTCCGCTTAGTGTTTCTAAGCGGATGCGACGAAACTTTATTACCGGGCATGTAGTATACACTTTGGCCTTAGCGTCGCCCCCTTTTTGGATCCTTTGGGGCCTATTTCATCATATTACATGTGTAATCTAACAAATCATATAATATATAAGTTATATAATATAACATAATATATAATATAGTATATATTATATAATATATAATATAGTGTATAATAATATATCATATAATATGTCATACAATTATATATATATATATATAACATACACATGCTATTTGGTCACAGGGTAAGATGATTTCAGGATGATTCCGAGCTTGGTACAGCGAGCTGGGAGTCGAAAGACGATGCACGAACTTGCGCACTTAAGAAGAGCCCTGCGCCGTAAGGTTTAGGGTTTAGGGTTTAGGGTTTCATGGGATGCAGAATTTAGGGCTTTTAGGTTTAGAGCACTTAAGAAGAGCCCGCTCTTCATTCAGAGACTGCCGGGGCCTGTCGACCTGTGCGAGTTTATCCCGAACCCTCAACATTGCCTGAGACGTGTGGAAGAAGAGCCCTACAGCGTAAGGTTTGGGGGTGCAGAGTTTAGGGTTTTTAGGGCGTTATTGTTGCTTCAAGTGGTGATGACTTCGGGCTTTAAGGCTTCGGTTTGAAAGGCTTACGCTGGAAGCCGCAAGGTTGGAACATCACGGTCTCTTTAGCTCTCAGACATTGCCTTGGAATGGTTGTTTGTTCAGGGTTCTCGGTTTGTTCAGGGCTTCACGAGGGTTGTCATCAGGGTCCTAACCCTAAACCCTAAACCTAAACCGTTGTCATCTGAAGGCCCAGGGGACTTAGTAACTAGGTTATAAGTAGAGTTGTAAGTACCCTAAATGGAGTTACCCCAATCATAACCCTACTTATAACCGACTACCCTAAACCCTAAACCCTAAACCCTAAACCCTAAACCCTAAACCCTAAACCCTAAACCCTAAACCCTAAACCCTAAACCCTAAACCCTAACCCTGGGCCTCTAAGCAGGGGACCAGAGGCCCCACCTACGTCTCAGGTGACCACTTTGGGGCCCATGCCAGAGGAGGCAAGAGGGCGTTTCCGTTTCGGGTTTAGGGTTTTAGGGTTTAGGGTTTAAGGTTTAGGGTTTAGGGTTTAGAGTTTAGGGTTTAGGGTTTAGGGGTTTAGGGATTTAGGGGTTTAGGGTTTTAGAGGTTAGGGGGTTCGGGGTTTAGGGGTTTAGGGCTTTTGGGGTTTAGTGGTTCAGGGTTTAGGGGTTCAGGGTTTAGCGGTTTAGTAAACCCTGAACCCTAAACCCTGGACCCTAATCTGAGTAGGCCATGGGAGAGCCTTAGATGTGTCTCGAGAAGTGAGTCTTAGTTAGGAACTTGGTTCAGGGAACCTAGCGCCGACCCAAAAACCAACTAAGGTAAAAGGTGCTCACACACGGTTTAGGGTTTAGGGTTTAGGTTTTAAGGTTTAGGGTTTAGGCCTATAGAACTGAAGTAAAAAGCCTGCAGCGGAACCCTAAACCCCAAACCGTGACAAAGGAAAGATAATTGTAGCGGGTGAAGGCCGATTGAGAGGGGCACAGGTTGTAGATGACACATGTTCCAAAAGAGAGAGGTCGATAAAGATCTGCATTTCAAAGGCTTCTCAGCCCTGTCTATTCTGCTACGGTGCGAAACTCTGAACCTTAAGCCCTAATTGGAGGCCCAGGGGACTCAGTAAGTAGGTTATAAGTCGAGTTATAAGTACCCTAAACGGAGTTACCCCAATTATGACCCTACTTATAACCGACTTACTAAGTCCCCTGCGCCTCTAAGTAAGCTTTGCACCCAGCACCCTAGGCCCAAGCCCTGCCACATCACAAGACCCGCGAAACGGGAAACCTAATCTCTTACCCGTTTCAGGGTTTAGGGATTTAGGGTTAAGCGGTTTAGGGTTTAGGGTTTACCTTAACCTACCAAGCCCTACTTTTTTGTAGGGTCCCTATAAATTTCATATTAGGGTTTATAATAAGAACCTACAAAAAAGTGGGGCTTGGTAGGTTAAGCTAGGGTTTAGGAGTTTAGGGTCTAGGGTTCAGGCATTATCGGGCACCAAGTGAACCAGCATCCTGCGGGCGGGAGCTCCAAGGCGAAAGCCCGGATAGGGTTTAGGGTTTAGGGTTTAGGGTTTAGGGTTTAGGGTTTAGGGTTTAGGGGGATTTCGAGATCCTCATCTTCCGCTACTCACACGAGACGCTCCAGTTCTTTCTCGTGCCGGCTTCTCCTGCATATCGCAATGGGCGACTGCCCACAAAGTCCGATTGTGGAACTTAGAGTTATGGCCATGACGTCCTCTTGGATCACGGGGTGCATTTGCTGCAGCATCAGGCACCAGAAGCTTTCCTGCATGCAGCGATGGAAGGCTCTGGATTCGAGGCTTAAAGCGGGTTTGGGGGAGTGGGGTTTAAAGCTTCAGGGACTGCCGCCTTTAGCGGCTCAGGGCTAACGATCTATGCGGTAAGTCCCGTGTCCTTTGCCGGCTGCCTTGCAATTGCATGACCGCCTTAGGCAACCACCAAAGCGCAGACCCCCCAAGCTAAAACTTCACAACTCCGGTTTTTCACGCTCAAAGGGTCCAAGGATGCAAATAGTCCGGTTTTATGAATGTTTTCCTACCTACGCCCTGCCATTTGGGAAATGGGACTCTCTGGGATGATAGAGCCAGAGCTCCCTGAGCGCAAAATTAAGCAGAAAACCCAAATCTGAACCTGGAACAGCTGCAGCAACAAGCTCTCGGAACCCGGTAGTATTGCGGCCTCAAAAAGTGGAAGAAGGTTCAGCTTGAAGCTTAGAAGAAGATAACTAGATAAGCACTTGATGGACTAAACCCCAAACCCTTAACCCCTAAACCGAGAGACTTTCCCAGTTAAGGACATACACGACGATCATCAGAATAATGAAGCTCAAAAGTGCACAAAAGATGCATCCAAGACAGGAGGTCCACGGCCCCGACCTCCGTGGAGAGGTTGAGGCATGCTCCCTGCAGCTTGTAGCGCAAGCTACATGTTTCCGGCTGAGCATCTATCACTATCCCAGAGGCTCCATATATAGTACCATTATGGAAGTAGGTCCCTAATGCCTTAATAAAGATGGTCTGTTGGGACCTGATTCGATAGTGGCACTATATGTGGAGCCTCTGGGTATCTATAGGGTACATGTCTAGCTTTGGACCAGTTGCAAGTGCCCGTCAAGAACCCTAAGAATTCTCGCATTAAAATGAAATATCGCGAACATATGTATGCTAATTATGAGACCTATGGTGCATAAGTTGTTCTTGGAGAGTGCAAGGTTTTTGGGCCCATCGACGGTATTGCAATTCTATAGCATAATCGACTTGAAAGTCCCCAATCTCGTATGGTACTAAGTTTTCGCTCCCTGCGTCGCTGGAATCTTGATTAGGCTTTAGGGTTAGAGTTGTACTGAAAATAGGAAGCTCAGTTAGCGACTTGCTCAATCCGTTGATTATATCTGTAGTTCGTTGCGAAGGAGCCTCAAAACCGACTGTGTCACCCAGGGAACAAGGGCCCGCAGTTGTTCGGAGAGCTCTGGTTGTATCCATTCGATGCCAAATTTAGTCCTTTCTGCTTTTCTTGCATTTAACTAGGAGTCAGGGCAGTGCGTAGCATTTGGGTTTACGGTCAACGAAGATCAATGTCACTGCGAGTCTTTGACAAGTGTGTGCAATTGTCCTGTGAGCCTGTAATGCGAAGACGTCATTACTGTGTCGTGGTGTGCATCATCGCACCATGGCGGTTGAGGTTTAGAATGGCATTCTTGGTATAATCTGTTGACATCAATGCTATATTCATTACTACTAAAGGTCCCCAGATTCTACACCATAAGCCTTCTATGCCCAAACCGAGACACAAGGTTTGGGCTTCGGGAGGCTTGGGGCTTCGCTGTGACACTAAGACTGTCTGGTGCTGAGTAGGGAATGGGGGAATGGATCCCTATGATAGCCCCTTAAAGTCCCTTAAAGAAGTCCCTATAACACATGCCCCCATTCGCTACTAAGCACCAGACAGTTGTGACACTTAGAGTGTTTAGGGTCTACCTGGACCCCAAACAACCTACCATTTCTAGGGCTCCTTACTCTAGTTTCTTTCTACAAGTCCCATAGTAGTGGTGATGAAGTCATGCCCACTTGCACCAAAAGTATGTAAAATCATAGCCCTTTATAGGTTTTTTTTGGGGGGGTTAGGCTTTAGTAAACCCTAAACTCATGCAGGCTTTTCTTGCGGAGAACCCAGTCGACCATGATGCCGGGAGCCTGGGAAATGGGAGCCCCCGGGTTTCAGGCTGAAACCTTAGACTTTGGGGTTTTTAGGCTCCAAAGAATTCCCAAAAGCTTACAAGCCCAAATAAAGGCGGCCTTGATGCTGTGAATCGGGTTTTGCCGTCTTCTACATTACATGCAAAGTGCCGCAAGGTTTAGGGGTTAGCGTTTGGGGCTTTGGGTTCAAGGTTCAGGGTTCAGGGTTTAGGGTCTGGGAGCCTGATAGCAAGTTCTCCTGATGACCTCCCTCTCAGCAGCTGTGGTCAAGCCCTGGTCTTCGGGAATGTGCTGGGTTTAGGGTTTAGGGTTTAGGGTTTAGGGATCCTACTATAGTTTCGGCATAACCCTAAACCCTAAATCTTAAATCCCCCCGGCATATTCCTTAATGAGTAGTGTCTCTTGGAAGATCTGGAGACCGTTGACCCTACCGCCCCTATAGACCCTAGACCCTTAAAGACTCCTACAGGAACCCTACGCCCTGCAACTGAGTCCAGTTTCAGGATCGGGAGACGAAGTAAGGGAAGTGATAAAGAAGACCCAAAGCGTCCTATGTGCCTATAGATAGTAGAATCTAGGGTTTCCATATTAGGAAGTACTGGGAGGCAGACTGTCCCAAGTCTGTCGAAGAACTTGCGACTTGTTTCCGAACGTGCATTCTTTCAAGTGCAACATCATCACTGCTTTCTCATCCGACGAGATGCACTGGCATCTTGATGCAAGATTTGCGGTGATGAATGCTTCAAAGCGGTGGCACTTGAGAAGCTTCCTGACTCCTCGCGCAAGGAATTGGAACCCCTGTAAGGCCAATATGGGCACATGCACCCTTTACCTGTAATGTAGGGGGCCTTAATGAAATTAGAATAGGCTTTTGAGGCGTTCCGTATCATAACTATATTATAATGGGCCCCAAAACCCTATTCTAGCCATGAAGGCCCTGATATTAAGCCTGTGCGCTGCATCCCGAAGCCCTCATCCCAAAAGCCGGATTGTTGGACTTAGCAAGCAGCAAGCTGGTAATATAGGGGCTTTTAAATATTAGAATAGAGTCTTGGGGCCCAATATACTACAATTATCATAGGGAACCCTCAAAATAGTATAGGTAATTATTTAGTCCCCTACATCACTACACCCCAAGCCTTAAAGCCTACATGATCATAAAACCTACATCCGGACAGAGAATCGGCAAGGCCGCCGAGAAGCTGCGCGCCATGTCCTGGGATCAGCACCTGGGATGCGGTTTTCGGGTGCGTAGGTTTCGGCTCGGGGCTTTCGGGCCCAGGATTTCGGCGTTTATAAACTTTCAAGTTTAGGCTTTAGGGTTTAGGGTTTAGGGCTTAGGTGGTTCTACTTAGTTGAAAGGATCACGCGACATTTTTTGGTTTGTTCCTCTGACTTCGGGAATCTCGTTACCGGGGACCCAGCACAAATTGAAGGAGTCCATGTGGCCTCTACTGCGAGGCTCTCTGGGGGTAAGTTTCTGGTGGCTGCCCCAAACCCTCAACCCTCAACCGATTCTGGTGGCTGCAGTTTGTTGGTGTGTTTCGGGGTGCTTTTGGATATTCGCCTACCTGGTTTAGGGTTAGGGTCTAGACCCTTAACCCTTAACCCCTAAATCCTAAACCCCTCTTGGAGGCCCAGGGGACTTAGTGAGTAGCTTATAGATAGAGTTAGAAGTACCCTAAATGGAGTTACCCCAATTACAACCCCACTTATAACCGACTTACTAAGTCTCTTGGGCCTCTAAGCTAAACCCCTCAAACCCCAAAACCCTAAACCCCCTAAACCCCTAAAACCCCTAAACCCTAAACCCGAAAACCCCAAAACCCTAAACCCCTAAACCCTAAACCCAGGGTCCCTTCCTGCCTTCAAGCACTTCGGGGACTTTGCGAGTTGAGGCTTTATAGGGGAACCCTAAGTTTACTTAAAGGATCATGGGGTAGCAGTCCTCGAAGTGCAAGAGCAGTCGCAACTCGGGGCAGCAGTGGCACGCTGCTGAGTGGCAGACAGTGATGCCGGGCTGGAGAGAGATGTGCAACACTTGCAAGGTGAACTTCTGTACCAGACCCGGCGATTGCTCTGCGCATACCAATGGGCATCATAATTGCTACAAGTGCCACCGGGACTGGATGGCCGATGGGTACAAGGGCGATGCCCCCCACAAGCCATTGGGTGGTGGCGATGACAAGCCAGGGGGTGGAGGAGATGGCATGGGTGGAGGTGGCAGGGGCATAGGGCACAACTCTCGAGAGCTTGGGGCTGTATGCTTTGGCCCGAAAGCGACTACACGGCGGCTGCTGCTCAAGGGTTCCCAAATCTTAAACCCTAAACCTCTAAACCCCTAAGACCCTAAACCCCTAAGACCCTAAACCCCTAAACCCTAAAAACCCTAAGACCCTAAACCCCTAAACCCTAAAAGCCCTAAGACCCTAAACCCTTGAACCTTAAAAGCCCTAAGACCCTAAACCCCTAAACCCTAAGCCCTAAAACTCCCTGAACCCTATAAACCCTAAACCCGAAACCTGACCGTTAAAAGGTGACCATACTAAGCTTCTGTCCTTGCGGTTTGGCGCTGCCAAGCCGGAGGCTTAGCTGATCTCGTAACAAGCGAAGGTTCAAGTTTTTGTTGGCTTTTAGGGCTTTTAGGTCTTTTAGAGTTTTTAGGGCTTTTAGGGTTTTGGGGCTTTTAGGGTTTAGGGGTTAGGTTTTTTAGGGCTTTTTAGGGTCTAGGGTTTAGGACCCAACTTGGGAATAGTTTCTTCATAGTAACTCTATACTGTACCCCTTACTCAAGCCCCATAAGCATCCCACCTACACCTTAAGCTCCAGACCCTAAAACCATGACCACGATCACTTAAACTCTAAACCCTAAACCCACAACCCACAAGCACTCTAAACCGCGAGGCTCCAAAGCCAGAAAATAGGGTTTAGGTTTTAAGGGTTCAGGGTTTAGGGTTTAAGGGTTTAGGGTTTAAGGTTTAAGAGTTCAGTGTTTAGGGTTTGGGGTTGGGGGTTTAGCTACTTTGCCATAGGATCTTGGGTACGTGTTAGCCGTGTTTCCTTGTTCTGGGATCTCCCATGAGATGTGCTACCTCAACTACAAATTCCCATATTGAAGGTTGAAGTTATACCTAACGGAACCATTGTACTTTATCACTCCAATGAAGACATTCATACCCCAACTTTATCACTGCGCATGAAGATTTCATGAAGAAAGCCGGAGCACATTTTCTAAGGTAAAATTATCCAGAAGCCATTTTAGAAGCTTTGCAAGAACTCTAAATTGAATCCCAAAAAACAAAAAGAAGTCATAATGAGGATCCCTAACAAGGTACGTAGGTTTTTTGCGGGTTTTAGCTGCCCAGGACACCAAATTTCATAGCCCGAAAGCCCTACAGCCCCAAACCCTAAAATCCCAAACCCTAAAGTCCTAAAACCCTAGAAACCCCGATGCGTAAACCACAAACCCCTACAGCGCTAAACGCTAAAACCCTAAACACTAAACCCTAAACTCCTAAAATCCTGAACCATAAAACCCAAGCCCTAAATCCTATAACCCCGAACCCGAAACTGCCCAGGCAGTTCCGGATCTTGGACCGCGGCAGCTTAAGGCATCGCTCGACTGGGACTGAGCGCCAGCACTCCCACATGGGTATCTAGGTTCCTGAGTAGTACCCTTTTGCCCTTTTTTATCGTATGGTTCCCTCATTAAAACTGAATAACAGGAAAACGGGTACCCTTATTATTAAAGGTCACGCAGGAGCCTAGGTATAGTTTTTTCTAAATTAGGGTCCTTTTTAGGGTACTCTTTATGCGGGTGCCGTACTATATTTGGGACCCAAAAAGGAACCCTAATTTAGAGAACTACCCACATGAAGTCAGGTCACAGAAAGACCAAAGGAGGCTGTATTGCTTTTCGGCCGAAGGGCGCCGCTTTTCGGGATCTTTGGAGTTTGAGGCTGCCGGTTGACTGCTTGCGGGCGGGCGGTCGGGGTGTAAACTGTGACGGTCTCTAATGTAGGGGCCTAAATGATACAATGTAGGGGCCTAATTACCTGTACTATTTTGGGCTTCCTTAGTCTAATTATAGTATAATGGGC
Source organism: Symbiodinium sp. CCMP2456 (assembly GCA_905221635.1). NCBI lineage: Eukaryota > Dinophyceae > Suessiales > Symbiodiniaceae > Symbiodinium > Symbiodinium sp. CCMP2456. Next base: position 77,238 of record CAJNDV010003370.1, read on the forward strand.
CCCAAAACCCTATTCTAGTTATAAGGCCCCTACATTAGGCATGTAGAATAGGATCTGCAGGTTGTAGGGCTTAGCATTGCATGCTAGGCGGTTTATGTGGGAGGGGGATTGGCAGCACCGCAGGACCTTGCGCAAGGTACTCCTGTAGTTTATGCTGCCACAGCTATTCCGTAAAAGCAGCAGTATCTTGACCGCGGTGGACGACAATGAAGGTACCCCTAAACCCTAAACCCGAATGGTGATGGTGACGACCATGATCTTGAACGCCACTACTTTTGAGGATTCGTATGGTCCTGAAATCTTTTGTGACCAATGCCATTTGCTGTGTTGGCAAAATACTCACTATCGGCCCTAAACCCTAAACCGTAAACCCTAAACCCTAAACCCTAAACCCTAAACCCTATCTCTTTGCTACATGTCCGACGAGCAACCTGCAGCATGGCAGGGCCGCTCGCAACCCATCAGCAGTACTGGCTGCGCGCATGTTCCTGGACGGCAGAAGAGGGTCATCCGGAGTAGTTATAGGCAGGGCTCAGCTTATTTGAAAGTCAAAAGAGGGTCATCCGGAGTAGTTATAGGCAGGGCTCAACTTCCTTCAACTTCAGGGTATAGGCGGGTATAGGGTTTAGGGTTGGGGTAGCTTCCTAAAGCACGGTTGTTGAGCTTTCGGCCAAGAGGTATAACTGTCCACATTGTAGAGCATGGTCTGCCGCGGTGTCGCACTACACCGAGTTCCGGGTGACAGTTTGTCTTGTTCTGTCAGTAGAAGGCCAAGGTATATACTTACCTACATGCGTGGCTACATGGACACGATTAAAGCCCAGGGTGCACTATAGCAGTTGAAAGCGGGTTCCTTTAAGGGACTCTTCAAGGGATCAATGATGCTTCTATCATATAGGAGCCCGAAAAACAAGCAGACCAGGGCTGAGGCAAGGGGAGTGCAATATAATTGGGTTTAGTTAGGGCAGTTAGGGTTTAGGGTTTAGGGTTTAGGGAGCTTTCCTTTCTGAACCGCTGACTCTAAAGATGCAACCATGAACCCTAAACCCTAAACCCTACCTGGATATCCAAAAACCCTACTGTTTTTGATGGTTAGATCCCATAATTTAGGGGTCCTACACCCTAAACCCTACCCCCCTTTAAAACCCTAAGCCCTACACCCGACACCATGAACCCTAAGCCCCAAGCCTTGCACCAAGATGCACCATGCCTGCACCACACTTGTATCTCCCAAAGGGTCCACGTACGAGTACAGTATACACTTTTGGGGCCCAAATACCTACTAAGTACCTACTATAATGGTACTTGGACCCTTTGCATCTTGCATGTTCTAAACCCGAACAGCTCAAGGTTTCAGCGCTCCAACCACGAATCGCGAAGCCTTACCGGCCGATATGAATTCCTTAGACAAGTCCTGAGAAAGGTAGGCTTTTTCAAGCCTGAGTTTTGGAGCAATGTGCTTTGGTGCTCTTTGCGCTTTGCTTCCTACTTCGAATCACCGTTGCGTAAGCGTTTGTACATGTTTTGTTGTATGTGGTTGATTCAGAACAGCCAGGTGCCCTAGAAACTAGAGTAGGCTTCTGGGCAAGCTTATTGTACACAACGAATCATATAGTGACTATCGGGCTATCGGGGGAACCCTAAGCCCTTGCAAAAACCCCAGATGGTCCATACAAAGCCCTTATAAAATGCACTTAACTTGTAAAGTCTCATCAAGCCCCCGGACAGCGCCCAGGAAGGAGGTGGAAAGTGGTGGCGTGACGTTGGGAGAGCAGGGACAGGCCCAAGCCCTAGAACTATTCGGAGAAGTTTGGGCTGTAGGGGTCGAGGGCTTAGTCTAGAAGCCTATATAATGACCTACATGCTTGCTTGGGGTCCCTAATTATTATTTTTGTTATTCTAGTATTATGGGCCCCAACCCTAAACCCTAAACCCTAACCCTAAACCCTAAACCCTAAACCCTAAAACCCTAAACCCTAAACCCTAAACCCTAAACCCTATTCTAAGAAAGGGAGGTGGGCCTTCATGATGTTTAGCGGCGGAGACTCCTCCAAGCTTTTGTGCTTTGGAAAACGGCGGAGCTTCACTTCTTGGGAGCACCTGGTGTTCTCATTATACCCTAAACCCTAAACCCTAAACCCTAAACCCTAAACCCTTAGGTGTTCTCATTATAGGGCCTACAAAGCTTTTTTAGTTTCAGATAGGGTTCTAAGTGCCATGCTGGAGTCCTCTAAACCCTAAACCCTGAACTAAACCCCTAAACGCCTAACCCCTAAACCCCTAAACCCCTAAACCCCTAAAGCCTAAACCCTAAACCCCTAAAGCCCTAAACTAAACCCTAAAGCCCTAAACTAAACCCTAAACCCTGAGTGCCATGGTGGAGTCGTATGAAACTTATCGGGTCGAAGAGCTTTCGGGTTCTTGCGACGTCTTCCCGCAGCCTGGAGCCCTTAAATCCGAAACTGTGCGATATAGGGGCCTTTGTAATCAGAGTAGGGTTTCTTAGGGTTCCTTTAAATGGTTCCGTAAAGGGTTCTATACGGGCTACTATAAGGGTTTCGGGTAAAGGGGCCTTAATCATGAGACTAGGGTCTTGGGGTATATTATACTATACTTGTAATAAGGAACCCCCAAAACCCTAGTCTAAGTATGTAGACCCCTTTATTGGGCTTGTTGGGAGTACTTGCGGATTAGGGTTTAGATAGGGTTGAGGAGTTCTGGTTTTGGGTCTCCGTTTCCCACCCTTGGCCCGCAAATCCAAGCCGCGGGAACTTCTCTGGATTGCTTGATGCTGAGGGTACTTCATGAGCAGCTGGCTAAACCCTAAACCCTAA
>CAJNDV010003374.1:0-10935 GCA_905221635.1 Symbiodinium sp. CCMP2456
GCACGCATGCACGCACGCACGCACGTATACATACACGCACATGCACACATACACCCTTTGTATGTACATATGACACATGCGCATGTACACACATACAAATGCATACATACATGTGTGAATGCATGTATACATACACACGCACCTCGACACACATACACGTACACACACACACACACACACAAAGACGTATGTTTTTTTATGTGTTTGTATGTGTATATGTTTGCGCGTTTGCAGCGTGGGCTTGCGTATGCGTATGTGTATGCCTGTGACTGCATATTCGTTTTTGTATCTATTGTATCTGCAACTGTATGTGTATATGTACATGCATGTGTATATGTATGTCTCTCTCTCTCTCTCTATATATATATATATACTGTACATATTGATTGTGACTGCATGTGAACATAAATGTGTCTGCATGGTATGTGCCGAAAACTTATTCCGTGTACTCTAAGCCGCCAAGGCTTGCACATGCTTACAGAAGCAATCTTTTCCGAGATTTTCCGATATTCGACTGACCTGTGCTTGCCGCGAACAGGCGATGTTGCTGTCGGAGAGTGAGAGGGTGTCATTGGTACTGGTTCTCTTGTTTCTGCGCAGGAAGCTCTACACCTTTAAAAAGCTGCAGGATGCGATGGGTCTGATTCCTGGTGCTGCTGAGGTGCTCCTTGCTGACGTCTTGCTGCGGCCACGCATGTCTTTGGTGCACCAGAGCTATGCTGCGAGAGAGCGCCGTGCTCTGCCACAAGGGGTGTCGCCCAGCACCTTTTCGGCATTGTTTGCGCATGCGTGCGCTTTGCTTTCTGTCCGTCATTCTGGCATCCGGAGTCTTGATAGGCATGGCATACCAGCAGCCGTGTTTGATCCACGGCTGCATTGCGGAAGCGAATTAAAGCGCAGCGGCGATGTTGACTTGTTCTGAGGAATGCCGATGGTTTTGGTGTGGGTTGGTATGCCCAGCAAGCTCCGATACCCTGTGTCTTCACGTCGCTGAAGCCCGCCACTTCCCCGGCATCGTAACCGGAGTCATACCCTGCCTCTGTGGCGGTGAATGGCAAGGCCTGGAACGACCCCAATCTCCGTAACTTGTCCGAGGAGGTGGGGTGCGCTCAGTGGCAGCTCTTGACCCGAACTTGAGCCGCTGAAAAGTTTTGTCGAAGAGGTGCGATCGCCTTTAATTTTCGCTCACATCCGTGCAGCTGGCCCGTGGCGACCTTGTTGGATTTTCCCTCTTGTAATAACCTGGGCGGAGAGAGAGGCTGCGGCTTGTGAAATGCTTAGTGAGGTCCTCCAGTGTCAACGAAGCCGCCTGCCATCCATTCAAAGCCGGCCGCTGCTCGGAAGAAGGGCCCGTGGCCGTGCGATGTGCATAAGATGGGCCCTGCCGAACCATTGCTATTCGAGCTGTGCCCTGCTCGCCCAGTCGGAAACTTCGAAAAGTCCTTTGTGGTACCAGGTTTGTTTAGAGTAGCCGAGTGGCCTGCCTACTTGTGAGCTGGAGCCCACAGTCGGGGCGGTGATTGGCGGCAACGGGACGTGGGGACGTGAAGCCGAGGCTTCCTCTTTGCTCACAACGGCCTGGTCGGGAACTTTTCGCAGATCCGACGGCAGCTCCTGGCGGGCTTGAATGAGCAGCTTCCAAGAACGGGAATGTGACGGAATGTGTGGATGTCAGTGTGGGAAATGCTGCGGAGAGGGGCTCAATGATCCGAGGTATGCATTTAGCGTCACGCTGGACCACTCCTGTATTGATTCCGTCGTCTCTTGGAATCAACTGTCGTAGCTTGTTTTTGGGGCGGGGTTGTGGCGATGCGACGAGCTTCCGGACGACAGAGCGACTCGTCTCCCTAGGTCGCTTTTGGTATTTTCCTGACAGAGCTTGGGGTGTGCAGTGACGAAGATGCAACAGCGGAGCATTCCGCAGACGAGATGTGCGGTGCCCTTTCAAGGACGAGGGGAGCTTCGCCGTAGTCTGCGGTCCAAGCTTCCCAGATAGCGATGCAGAAGAAACGCAGTAATTAGCAGTTACTTTCATGTGAATTGCAAGTGTGTTTTGCAAGCCTTGTCACCAAATCTCCACCTCTATTGCATAATTTCGTTCTCTTCCGCACCTTCCGAGCATTGTGGCAGGACCGTGCTTCGACTCACCCAAGCTGCTGCGGAATACGGGCCCGAGGCACGCAGTGTCAGCATCACGAGACGTGACAGCCACCTGGGCATCGCCGAGGAGTCACTGCTGAACTTGATGGTGACTGTAGCTCGGCATGAAACAGAGCAGGCTTGCCGCACGACTGTTCCAACACTGTGCTTTACCAATTTAGGCTTCCAGGGGTCAGAGCAGCCCTGAAAGACCAGGTTGTGGTTCCCCTGCTGTGCTCTTCTGCTTTCATTGCTCTCAGGACGGCCAGCGCATCGTGGCCTGCCGCTATGGCACGGCCCCAGCAGAGACGCAGGAGGAGGGCCAGGAGGTTCCCCTGGGCGCGACCTTGTACTTAAGCACCCTGCCGGCGAAGATGCGAAGGTCGCTCCCGGTAGAGGTGCATCGTGCTGGGTACTAAGGTGTTGGCTCCCGTTGGGTGGCTTCGCCCGATGATCCTCAGACCTACCGCATGAAGAAGGGCGTGGACGCCTTAATTTTACTCGTCCCAGAGCATCAGCGGATGCCAGGTTCGAGCTTCGGGGAGCTTAGGCCGATATCAAGAGCTGCACTGCGATTCTTTCCTCGGAGCCCTTGACCCACATCCGGGAAGAGTGGCTTCCAATCGCGCCGAACAGCATCGTGCTGTGCGGTCGCACTCGGGGAGAGGGCGGCTCGGCAGCACTTGTAACTTTTCGAAGAATACTGTTAGAAGAAGAGGCCTTTGCATTGCACCTTTGCATGTACGGTATGAATTTGCGCATGCGATTGTTCAATGACACATGTACACAGCACGCACGCGTGCGTGTGTGCATATGTGTGTATGTGCGTAGATGTGTGTGTGTGTGTGTGCCGAAAAGACCCGCAGCAATCTTGGATTTTGGATCCGCCCGTATCCAAGATCCAACACCCGGTATGTTGCTGGCAAGAGCCCTGGCCCGGTACCACGTGCGGTACCAATACATAGACAGAAGCTACTGCAATCAGTGGTAGTAGTAGGTCTGTCTACATAGGTCTACCGACGGGAGACTCAAACTGAGCTGCGTGTCTGCTGACAGCTCGTGTATTGTGATGCTCACCGTGTCGCGAATACGATCGGTGAAGGACCACGGGTGTGTCACCGATGCACAGGAGCATGCGACTGCTGACATGTCTTGGTGAGTGTATCGGCAGCAACTAGGCCCTAAAGCCGGACATTTGATGACTGGAACCTTGGCACGAGTATTATAAAGCACAAGGGCATACTAGGCTCATTGCGCATATTGATGTTCAAAAAGGTTGTGATCTTGCTTCACTGCCTCAAAAGTGCGATCTGAACATGATGATGTTTAGCGTATGTTATCTTTCGGTTGCTGAGGTTTGGACCGCTATGGCTTGTCAACGATAGATTTCCTGACTCAGAGACGAAAGCGGTAGATCCATGAGGGCAAGGGGGGGAGGGCAAGGGGGGGGGGGGAGGGATAGCAAATGTATGTATGTATAAATATAAATAAAAATATAAATAGATAAACAAATAAATAAATAAACAAATAAATAAGTAAATATATATATATATATACACATGTATGTACAGTCTGTGTGTATGTTCATGTTCAAAAATATTTAGGTAAATCGGCTCTCTCTCTCTCTCTCTATATATATATATAAATATACATGCACGTCTTCCTGGCGTTGCAGCATCGCTTGTTGTTGTTGTGCGGCGTGACGCGGGATTTCTCGTGAGGCCAGGCAATTGACACACTGATGTTTCCCCTGAAATGTGGACCGGTGGTGGGTCTCAGTGCTCTTACAGGCGGCTCGGAAGAAGTTCATGTCGTTGCAAGAATCACGTAGCCAGCTTTTGTTTTGCGTGTCTGTGTGTTGTGTGCGGAGGTGTGGAGTCCGCACCAAAAGCAACGAAAAACATCCTGCTTGGTGAATCGCAGGAAGGCTTGTACCCTGTCTGCACCTGTGGTAGTTCTTGCTGAATCCTAAAGGGGGTTTGGCTTGGACTGCGCGTTCTGAGGTATCCGAATATTGTTTGAATGCTAGGTCGCACGCATTAAGAGATCGCAATCGAGCCCTTTTGGTCAGAAGAGCCTGCGCACGCAAACAGCCTGCGGGGCAACCGGTTGCAGCAAGCCGCTTCCAGGAACGAGATCCCTGACACCCATCAGGAGGGCGCCGGGATGTCATGGGCTTGCGCACGGGCTTTCAATTGCAAGAAGTGTAGAAGGTCATGTTGAACTGCCGGGAGGACATTTGGATGTCAATCACAGCGACGACGGATTCTGGAGATGTGAATTGCCTCGCGACCCTTTCAGACAGCCTGTTTGTGGCTGGGTCCATGGACGGGTCTCTGCGATTCTTCGACAGCGATGAAGGCCGGGCCTATTTCGCAGCAGTGCCCAGTAGTCGCAGAGGAGTATTTCCCTGATATCGTCATTGCTTCATAACAGAAACACAAGCGATGCTTATTCTGGAATGCCAGTCGTGATTGCCTCACTACTCCCATTAGTAAGCAGTCGTAACGGTAGTACTGTCATCTGCATACGTAGGCAGTGCTGTGCACCTTGTCACTTTCTCCCCTTGAGGCCAGGCACTCGCGGTTCGTCATCACAGCCAAGCCAGTGGGCCGGTCCTCTCACTGCTCTTCATCAGAAGAGACAATGCCCCTCCCTTGCAGCACTTGCCTCTCTATGTTGTTTGGGGGATGATCCTGCCATCATGGCCATAACCGTAGGGCCGTAGAGACACCGCTGGAAAGGATTCACCCGGCTCTTCCCATCGTGGGGATGAGTCGCCACTAGACGCTCAGACAGCAAAGATCTCGGTCGTAGACGAGGGGATTTGGGGAGCAGCTCGGTGCCTCGGAGGAAAGCTTGGGGAGTCCGGCAGACAGCACCTTGGCATCCCCACGGTCGCCAACGGAAGCTGGACCCCTCAGCTTTGGCCGGACGCAGTCAGAGGACCTGTCGCTCGGAGCGGTTTCAGCGAGCGAAAGCCCTAAACCCAAGTTCCAAGCACGCAAATTCCTCGCAAGCTCGGCTCCGCAAGGCACAGCAGAGGCATGTCCGCGGGCTGTCTAGGCCGGGCCCCCCCATTCCCGCCAGGGCCACTATGGGGACACATGCGCTTGGGAATCGGGGGGCAGAGGTGCCGCTGCCAAGCTGAAGCTGAACGAGCCGGAGATCTTGGCTTCTCGGGTACCGAAGGCCACCACCTTGGACTTGTGCCTCGGCAACACTCCCGTCCTAAGCTCTCCGCCCGAGGCGCTCTGCGCGTTCCGCAGTGCGTTCCCACTCCGAGGCTTCTCAGCACCTCGATCAACGAGCTGCGCGTCTGGGACGTGACGGCGCTGCTCCATGCAGAGGCTCCGAAGCTCGTATACGCGCACTGCAGGGGGGAAAGGGGCCACCATGGGGTTGCTAGGAGCAAAGCGATGATGACACGACCGTGCCTTGTCTTTTCTGCACCTTGGTCCAGCAGCCCATAGACAGCTCCCGACTCCCTGCAGATGACCCCCCTCTCTGGCGTGCTTGCACGGATGCTTAAGGCTTCCACTTTGCACCGAATCAGGGGCATCTGCTGAGCATCGCCGGCAGCCTGCAGACCGCAGCTCTGAACTGCACTGGTGGGGTTTGGGTGGTGCAAGCATCGCAGAGTCACGAAGCCACAAACAGACCGCAGAGCCGTACTGAGGTGATCTTGGGCTTTCAGAGCACGAACCTCTTCTGTTTGCGGCTGCTGGAGGGCTGGGCGAAGCTCCTGCAAGCGAAGACTCGGACGCGGACCACCAGGCGAAAGCGGAAGCGAGCGGAAGCCTCAAGCTCCGCTCTGACTCCCCCTTTTTCTGAAAGAAAGGCACTACACCTTCAACATCGACCTCGCCAAGAAGAAGCCCAACACTCCTCCTGGGCCCAACAAGTTTAGTCCCTCGGAGGAAGCCTGAGTCGGGGTACCTTGCGCCTTTGAACTTGCGTGTTGTGTTCTTCCTTGCTCCTCCCTCAGCCTAATGTGTGCGCTTATTATGTGCTTCTGCCTGGAGGTCACCACAGTTTGCTGGAGCTTTGGCAAAGCTGCAATCAGCGACACATGGGCTTCGTGCATTGCGTGGTCCAAGAACCGCTGAGTGGTATTGTGGCATCTGGTGGTGGAGATGGCCGCATTGTCTTCTGGGAGAAGGGTAAGGCAAGGTTCCGTCGGCAGTGCTCAGTTCTGCCTTCATCCCCAGTCCCTTAAGAGGCGGTTTGCTGCTTCAATCACGGCGGGCCAGTTCTTGCCTTGGCCGCCTGCGCCACTTCGAAAGCGGCCCAACTTGCAAGGGTTGAAAACTCCTATACAGCATCCTACAGCAAGGCGCGGGAGCGTGCACTCGCGGTGCACAAGCTCAGGCACTCTATTCTGGGGATGCCTATGGGCGCATTCGCGTCTGGGATGCGGCTTCAGTTCAGCACGGAAGCAAAGCCGTCCTCAGCTCAGGCCGGTTCCACAAGAAGTGCTCGGCCGCATCATGCTGCATCCGGCTTTGTCTCTTGGGCCAGGAGGCGGCTGTGCTGCTGCCATCCTGGCGTTGGCCACGCTGGGAGACCAGAACTTGATTTGCGAGGGCCCGCCCGTTGTGATCTCAGGAGCCTCCGGAGAGCAACTCGCCACAGACACCTTGAGAGAGCCAGCATCGTTACGAGGAGATGCAGCAGGAAGCCTTCGCCTCTGGGATGCAGACAAAGGCACCCTCCTTCGCGAGCTTCCCACGGGGGCGAGCTGCTGTGCTGCCGTCTCCCCACTCGGGATGAGGCCGTGCAGTCGAACTCGGCATGGCTTTTCTTCTCAGCGCTTGGGCGCAGGTTGTCTTCGACGGTGTCGTCTGGGCGATATGCCCTTCGGGTCGTGACCGGTGGCTGCAATTCCGGCTCCACACTCAGCTGGCCAAGAGCAAGCTCGAAAGCCTAGAAAATGCTGAGCCCAGGCACCATCCACGCCGCTTACTTGGATGTGAACACGGGCACCAAGACGTCTCGGCCGATGCTCTCCCCGCCCAGCCGTGTCTGCGGCCGCTTCTGCAAAAAGAAGGACTGCGGCCACGAGGACTCCAAAGACACTGCGCAGAAACAAAGAGAGGTCGGATGCCGACTGTGCTGCGCATGATGCTGCTAGGTCTTTAAGTGATAGAGTTTACATATGTTTTTGTTAGCACGAACCGAACTGCAGGACGCAGTCGAGTTTCAGAGGCTGGTAACCCTTCTGGGCGAGTTCGTCGCTTTCCAGACGGTCTCAAGTGACAGCTGCTGGTCTGACGATGCCCAGACAAGTCCAAGAAACGGCCTGTAACAGCTGTGCCGGGCCCTGTGGGGCCCTTTGGAGTCGAGGCCGACATGAGCCGGACATGCAGAAGGCGGCCTCCTGGCTCGCCCGGCGCTTCGAAGAACTCCTCGGGGCCACAGCCGCTTTGACAGAAGAGAAGCGCCTTTAAAGGCTCCAGGCGTGCATGGCTGAAGGACCATGTTGACAGGTGGTAGGCTGTCAGTGACAGTCTTGCGGTGTGACCCGTGGCGCTGTAGCTGTGTAGTGCAGCTAGCAGCTTGTCTGCGGCAGCTGGTCTTTGGCAAAGGCCTGCGGATACTCAGGTGCGGATTTGCAATGGGGCAGTTGTCGCCAGATGCGGTTGGGACCTGAACAAGCCTCTCGTAATCATGTGCCTTACCTCGCAGATGCGATCAGCTTCGTTCAAGCACTTCAGGATTCGAAAATCACGAGAACGGATTCCCATGGTTTGTGTGAGGTATTCGCACTATGATGTCGTTGCTGCTGGGAAGGGATGGCACACCGATCCCTGGACCATGCGGGTGGAAGATGGATACTTCTACGGCCGTGGGGTGAGCGACAACAAAGGCCCACAGCCTGGGTCAAGAAGCCACGATCCCAACGTGTCAACTGAAGATTCGACTTGAAGCCTTGCAGGTCCGCTGCTGGCACAGATATTTGCAGTCCGGAGGCTGCTTCAGCACAGCGATTCCTCAGACTTCTGCCTGGCCGGTTTTGACTTGGAAACCACGCAGGACAGCGACAACGCGAGAGCATGGGTAGGTCCATGAAGCGTCTGATTCAGTCGCGATATACCTAGCGCTCAGCAGCACTGAGGGTGGTTGCAGACTTGTTGGCGCCTGGCAGGAGGAGGAATGCCCCGTTAACGTCCTGTTCATTGTGGACGGCCACGAAGAAAGTCGGATCCCGAGATTCTTTTGGCGGCTTCTTGTGCTTTGCCAGCCTGAGTTGCTACGGCAGGTGGCGACCCCAGCAACACGCTTCGTGTGGTGCGAGAGGCACGCAGCGATGGGTGGCTGCGCGGTAACACGGTCGGCCTGATCGTCAACAACTCCTCATGGATTGATGATGAGCCTTGTTTGCATTGCTGTGGGGATTGGCTCCTCACTCCCTCCTCTTGGCTCTTATGAGATTGATACCTCTCCGAGGAGCGGCCGTGCCTGTGCAGGAGCCTGAGCTGTGGCCGGAAGGCACCAGAAGCAGGAGGGCGGCATGATGCGACGTCTGAGGCTATGGCATGAGAGGCGTCCTGGATCTGGAGGTGGCCATCCAGGGCGGAGAGCGCGACTTGCACAGCGGCGTGAACGGCGGCTTGCTGCCGGAGCCGACCTTTGACTTGATGTCCTTGATCTCCTCCTTGACCGATGCCACTGGGGTTCCCACGGTGGCCGGGCTCTCCGAAAGCCGGGAGCCAAAAGGGAGCGGCCGAGAGCGGCTTAGGGTCTTAAAGCGTCCTGAAGCTGAGGTCTCTGCAATATCCAAGACGAGGACCTCGTGAACTTGTCCGCGGCCGGGCAGCAGCATCTTGGCACAGCTCGGGCCGCGGGTTGGCACAAGCACTCTGCAGACTCTCTGAGATTTCAGGATGTCCGTGGAGAAGATTTGCCAGCGACTGGGTATTCCCAATGGCCATGCCGGCCCCGGTTGGCTGCAGAGCTTTCAGAATCCAGGCCCCGCGAGACGGGACGTCGGGCTTCATTTCAGGACGATTCCCGTGGTGCTGGGCACCGAGGCATGGAAGCGCTGAAGAGAACATGGCTGCAGCCCTCGATCTCCATCACAGAGATTGGAAAAGGTGGGGGGGGGGTCCCTCGCCTTTCTTTTGATGCCGGGTGAAGCCGACCACGCCCTGCCCTGAAGTTCTGGGAAGGCCCCAGGCACCTGCATGGACGGCACATCGCGAACCGTGCCTCCTGTGTGGTTTCCGTGCGCACCACCCCAGGCCTGGGCCCCCCGTCCCCCAGTTTGTTTAAGGATGGATATAGCTTCGGCGGTGGGTCTGTGTCGGGCTCGTGAAGCGGTTTGTCTACACGCATGAAAGAGCACGAGCAGCTGGCCTCAGTAGCTGACTCGCTCCAGTCCGGACCAGGCCAAAAGCCCGAGGATGTGGTGGGGTGCCTGAAGCAGCACCTGCAGCACGAGTGGCTCGGCGTCGCGAGCATAGCTTCGCCTTGAGCCCCCAAAAGCGGTGCTTCAGCCGAAGGTGAAACCTAGGGCTTTGCACCCACAAGAAGCACCCCCCCGCCCCCAAAAAATTGGTAAAAGGCTGGTTCTATGGTGTAGCCATACTGGGTCTGGGGTTGTATCACGGCGGGTTCTGGGTCTTGTATCATACCATATTCTTACCCTTATTCACTCTCATATATCGCCACCTATTTCATTTCTATCATCAGCGCCACCTTATTCGTTTTCATTGTTTTCACCCCTTCATTCATTTCGTCCTTTACCTCATCATCATCATCGCCACCTCATCCGTTTCTCACCACCATTTTTATTTAAGTAGGTTTTCCACCCTTTTTTATCATCATCATAAACCTTCCCCTCCTTCGTTCTAAAATTTATAATATCGTCTCATTCGTTTTCTGGGACATCGCCACCTCAAAGGCTTTTACCAAAGATTTATAATAATTTAATATTATAAATATTTGTTTATTTTGTTTTGATAGTGCTAAATAATTCTATTGTTTTGAATTTATCGCTCATTTCTTTTTTAAGTGTTTCCATTTATTATGATACTCTATGTTATTGTAGCGTTGAATTGTTTTATCAATGTCAATAGTGAAATTACATTCTTCATTATCAAGTAATTTCAACCTTTGTAGAATTTGCTTTAATAATTCTTCACTATGACTATTTCTATCTTTTTCATAAAAGGTGATTATAATTCTATATAGGACTTCCTGAAATAATGTTTTTCGCTTATGATTAAGTCGTTTGTAAGCGAACACTTCTTCTTTTATTTGTTTATAATTTATGTCTTTGAATATGTCTTCATTATGTATGTTTTCATATAAGTCTTTTAATATTGTTAGTTGGTTGGGTTCTTTTAAAATAAATTTACATAAGCAGTAGTAATCCATTCTTTTACAATGATACAAGACTTTATCTGTTCCGCTTATATAACTATGACCTGTCATTGAAATAATACTATCAATTTCTTTTTTCAGTTTAGGGAATGGGTTATTCTGTGTCAGGGTCTGTATCTCAGTGTTGCTTACCTCGCTCATTGCTCTCTTACTATTCTAAGGCGTCCTCCCTTTAAGTAGTTTTGCCTCGGTCGAGAATAGCAGGTGGCTTACCCACTTTACCAAAGATTTATAATAATTTAATATTATAAATATTTGTTTAGTCTCTACTGTTAAATCCATCTATTAAATATTTTTGTATTTCACCAAAGTTAAAGTATCTTTCTCTACATCTAATTCCGTGTTTGAGATACACCAAAACCAATTCTTTAAGAATTGACCATATTAATTCTTCTTGTCTCCTATAAT
>CAJNDV010003378.1:0-10930 GCA_905221635.1 Symbiodinium sp. CCMP2456
GCCAATCCAGAAGCAGGCGGCGGCGAACGAGGGAGGGTGGGAGGTCGTCGTCGTGGAGTTGCCTGTGGTAGTGCCATGTCAGTCCGAGCCGCTACATGGTTGCCTGCTGTTTCCCTTATGTGTATCGAAGGCGTATTTTCCCGTGCCTCCGATAGCTGTCACAACAATCCTATCGAATCACACACTCTTGCTTCTGTGGCGATGCCTATCTCACTGGGAGCATCTCACAGTGAGCGTCTACATGGTCATCTACTGCTGTTGATGTTTTTTTCTCGCCGTTCGGTCGTCCACTGCGGTGATGTGACTTTCCACGGAGGTACGACAAAAGCACCGATGGAAGCCACTGCAACCCTTAACCCGTAACCCGAAGCCGTCAACCCGAAACCCGAAACCCCAAACCCCAAACTCTACAGCCCGAAACAGGTCCAGGTCCCCATGGTCCAGACTGTGGAAAAGCAAGTGGAAGTGCCTCAGATTCAGCAACCCGGTACCAACGTTAGCGTTCTTAGGATATATAAAAAAATATATATAAATACATATACACGCAGGCACATATACAAGTATAGGTATGAATATAGATAGACAAACAACCAATCGATAAAATGTAAGCAAGTTCATAATTAGAAAATAGATAAATAAATAAATATTTATGTATGTATACCTGCATGATCCTGCATGCATGCATGTATGTATTTATGTATGTATGTATGTATGTATGTATGTATGTATGTATGTATGTATGTACATGTATCTGCATATGTCTATATATACATATGTATATATACATATGCTTCTACTATATTCAAACTCCGAGGGGGCGTTACAGATATTATTCTTATGAGAGCTTCAGGAGCCGGAGGAGCGAGCACAAGTCCTAACCTGTAGGATGTTTGAGAAACGGTTTAGGGTTTAGGGTTTAGGTCTAGGGCGAAGAGGAACCCAAAGTTTCAGAACTTCCAACAATTAGGGTTGAAGGGTCCTTGCTTACAGAATTCTACGAAAGGGGTCCTAGAGGTTTCGGATGGATCCTGGGAGGTTTTGATCTGGGGCTCAGATGCGCGGAGCTTCGTTTAGGGTTTGGTTTAGAGTTTAAACAGAGTCTTAAGACCAGTGCATAATGAACCCTCCTTTCCAGACGTATATACTGCACCATCTTTCAAAGTAGCCCAAGGAAGTATTCCGGGTCTCACATAAGCCCTGGCCCCTAAACCCTAATCTCTAATCCCTCAAACCCTTCTAGTTTCCCGAAAAGCAACCCTTACACCATCTTATCATAGAAAGCCTCATGGGAACCCTAAACGCCAAGCTTCAAAGGTATGTCGACAAGGTGGTTGAGATGCCGGTCCACAAGCATGTTCACGTGCCAATGGTCCAGACCGTACCCTGGCGCGCAAAAATATTGTGGTTACGAGGTCAGTTAAGTCCCTAAACCCTAAACCCAAAACCCTAAAACCCTAAACCCAGTTAAAGCATTCGGGGATCTGAGCAGTACGCTGTATCAGGCAGTGAGTGAAAACAAGGAACAAACCGCTAGAATGCAACTAGAGAATTTCAGAAGAAGGAGCAAACCGTTCGCAAGAGACTAAAGAATTTCGAAAGATACTCGAGAACTTGCAAACAAGGAACAAACCGCTCGAATGGAACGAGAGAATTTCAGAACAAGGAGCAAACCGCTTGAAAGAGGTTAAAGAGTTTCGAAAGAGACTCGAGAAATGGACAACAAGGAGCAAACCGCTCGAAAGGTGCTAAAGAATTTCGAAAAGCAAACCGCTCGAAAAGAACTGGAGAATTTCAGAAGAAGGAGCAAACCACTCGAAGGAGACTAGAGAATTTCGGAAGAGACTTGGGAATCTGAAAACAAGGAGCAAGCCGCGCGAATGGAACTAGAGAATTGCGGAACAGGGCGCAAGCCGCTCGAAAGAGATTAGAGAATGTCGTTTCAGACTAGAGAGTTTGAGAACAAGCAGCAAACCGCTCGAAAGGAGCTAGAAAACTTCGAAAGAGATTAGAAGATTTGAAAACAAGCAGCAGACCGCTACTGCTCGAAAGGAACTAGATAATCTCAGAATAAGGAGCAAACCGCTTGAAAGAGACTAGAGATATTAAAATAAAGGTGCAAACCGGTCGAAAGGGACAGAAAGTGGAGCATACCACTTGAAAAATCTAGAGAAAGAAGGAGCAAGCTGCGCTCAAAAGATACTAAAAAAATTCGAAAGACACGAGAGATGTTAAGACTAGGAGCGAACCGCTCGAAAGGAATCAGAGAATTGCAAGAGAGGGATTAAGCCGCTCGAACGTGACTTGACATTATGGAAAGAGACTAGAGAAATTGAAAACAAACAGCAATTTGCTCGAAGGGAACTAGAGAAGTTCAGAACAAGGAACAAACCGCCCAAAAGAAAGCAGTGAATTTCCATAGAGATTGGAGAATTTGAAAGCAAGCAGCAAACCGCTCGAAAGAGACTAGTTACCTTGAAAACAAGGAGCAAAACCGTTGGAAGGGAACCAGACAATTTCAAAAGAAGGAGCAAACCGCTCGAAATAGATTAGACAGTTTCGCAAGAGATTAGAGAGTTTGAAAACAAGGAGCAAACCGCTCGAAAGGAACCAGAGACTTTCAGAAGAGGGAGCAAACCGCTCGCAAGAGACCGGAGAATTTCGAAATTGGTCGAAGGAGACCGGAGACTTTGAGAAAGACTAGGGAAGTTGAAAACCAGGAGCACGCCGCTCGAAAGGAACTAGAGACTTTCAAAACAAGGAGCAAACCGCTCGAAAAATACTAGAAAATTTCGAAAGAGACTTAAGAAACTCTGAACAAGGAGCAAACCGCTCGAAGGAACTAGACAATTGAGTAACAAAGAGCAAACCGCTCGAAAGAGACTAACGAATTTGAAAAGCCTACAGAATTTGAAAACAGGGAGCAAACCGAGACTAAATAATTTCGAAAGAGACTAGACATTTTCAGAACCAGGAGCAAACCGCTCGAAAAAGATCTTGAGAATTTCAGACGAAGGAGCACGCTCGAAAGAGAATAGAGAAGTTGGAAAAACACTAGAGGAATTGAAAACAAACTGCCAATCGCTTGGAAAGGAACTCGAGAACTTCAGAAAAGGAGCAAACCGTTCGAAAGAGACTAGAAATATTTCGAAAGAGACTAGATAAATTGAAAAAAAGCAAACCGTTCGAAAGGAACTAGAAAATCCGCAAGGCGCCCGAAAGAGATTAAATAATTTGGAAAGAGATTTCAGAACCTGAAAACAAGGAGAGCAAACCGCTCGAAAGATACAAGAGAACTTCAGAAAAAACAGCAAACCGCTTGAAAGAGATTAGATAATTTCGAATAAGAGATTAGAAGATGTGAAAACAAGGAGTAGACCGCTCGAAAGCAATTTGAGAATCTCAGAAAAAGGAGCAAACCGCTCAAAATAAACTAGAGAATTTCGAAAAAGACTCGAGTTTGAAAACCAGGAGCGAACCGTTGAAAAGAACTAAAGAATTTCAGAAGAATGAGCAAACCGCTCTTAAGAAACTAGAGAATTTCGAAAGAGACTAGAGAATCTGAAAACAAGGAGCAAACCGCTCGAAAAGAAATAACGATTTTCAGAACAAGGAGCAAACCGCTCGAAAGAGACTCGGGAATGTGAAAAGAAGCAGCCAACCGCTCGAAAGAGACTAGAGAAATTGAAAAACAAGGAGCTAACTGCTCGAAAGGAATTAAGGAAGTTCAGCGGAAGGCGCAGACCGCGCTCGAAAAACACTACGAAAGATTGAAAGAGATTTGAGCATTTGAAAACAATGAGCAAGCCGTTCGAAATGAACCGGAGAATTTCAAAAGCAGGAGCAAACCGCTCGAAAAAGATTAGGGAATCTCGAAAGAAATCTCAATTATTGAAGAACGAGCAAAGCGCTCGAAAGGAACCAGAGAATGTCAGAACAAGGAGCAAACCGCTCGAAACAGACTCGATAATTTCGAAAGAGACTAGGCAATTTTGAAAGCAAGGAGCAAGCCGCTCGAAATAGACTACAAATATTGAAGCAAAGGAGCAAGCCGCCCGAAAGGGACAGAGAAAGAAGCAAACCGTTTGGACAAGACTAGAGATATTGACAAAGAAGCAAACCGCTCGAAAGGGGCTAGGGTGTTTGTAAACCAGGAGCAAACCGCTCGAAAGGGACGAGACTATGCGAACAAGGAGCAAACCGCTCGAAATGAGCTTTAGAATGCCAGAAGATAAACAGAAAACCGCTCGAAAGAAACTAGAGACTTTAAGAACAAGGAGCAAACCGCTCGAAAGGAACTAGAGAATTTGAGAAGACGGAGCAAACCGCTCGAAAGAGACTCGATAATATGGAAGAAGACTTACTTGAAAAAACTGAAAGCAAACAGCACACCGCTTGAAAGGAACTGGAGAATTTCAGAAGCAGGAACAAGCCGCTTCAACGAGACTACAGAATTTGAAAGCGAGGGTTCAAACCGCTCGAAAGGTACTAGAAAATTTCAAGAAAAGGGTGCAAAGCGTTCGAAATAGACTAGAGAATTTCAGACGAAGAAGCACGCCGCTTGAAAGACCAGAGAGTTTGAAAACAAGGAGCAAACCGCTCCAAAGGAACTAGAGTATTTCAGAAGAAGGAGCAAGCCGCTCGCAAGAGACTAGAGAAATTGATAACAAGGAGAAAGCCGCTCGAAAGGAACTAGAGAATTCAGAAGAAGGAACCAACCGATCGAAAGAGACGAGACAAGTTCGAATTCGACTTCAGAATTTGGGAATAAGGAGTAAACTGCTCGAAAGCAAACCACTCGAAAGAGTCGAGAGAATTGCGACAGACATTAGAGAACTCCAAAACAAGGAGCAAGGCGCCGGAAAGGAATTAGATGATCTCAAGAGAAGGAGCAAGCCGCTCGAAAGAGATTAGAGAATTTCGAAAAGACTCGAGAAATTCGAAACCAGGAGCAAGCCGCTTGAAAAGAATTAGAGAATTCCCAAAAAGACTAGAGAATTCGAAGGAAGACTAGAGAATTTGACAACTGGGAGCAGGCCGCTCGAAAAGAACAAAAGAATGTCAGAAGAAGGAGCAAACCGTTCGAAAGAGACTAGAGAAGTTCGAAAGAGACATCAGGATTTGAATGCCAGGAACAAACCGCTCGAAAGGAATTAGAGAATTTCAGAAGAAGGGGGATTTTCGAAAGCGCCTAAAGAATTTCGAAAGAGACTCGAGAATTTCAGAAAAGGAGCCAACCGCTGGAAAGAGACTAGAGATTTTGAAAAAAAGACTCAATCCGTTCGAAAAGAGTGAGGAAAATTGAAAAAAATGGAGCAACCCGCTCAAACGAGACTAGAGAGTTTCGAAAGAGATTTGAGAAATTGAAAACAAGGAGGCAAGCCGCTCGCAAGGAACTAGAGAATGCCAAAAGAGGGAGCAAACGGCTCGAAAAATACTAGTAGATTTCGAAAGAGACTAGAGAATTTGAAAACAAGGAGCGAACCACTCGAAAGGAACTAGAGAATTTTTGAAGAAGGAGCAGACCGCTAGAAAGAGACTAGGCAATCTCGAAGGAGATCAGAGATTTTCAAACAAGGAGCAAACCGCTCGAAGGGAACTAGAAAACTTGAAAGAAGGAGCAAACCGCTCGAAGAGACTAAAGAATTTCGACAGAGCTTAAAGACATTAAACACAAGGAGCAAAGCGCTCGAAAGGAACTAGGGAATTTCAGAAGAAGGAGCAAACCGCTCGAAAGAGACTCGAGAGTTTCGACAGAGAATTGAGAACTTGAAAACAAGGAGCAAGCCGCTCGAAAGGAACTAGAGAAGTTCAGAAGACGGAGCAAACCGCTCGCAAGAGACTAGAGAATTTCGAAAGAAGCAAAGCAGTCGAAAGGAACTAGAGAATGTCAGAACAAAAAGCAAACCGCTCGAAAGAGACTAGCGAATTCGACAGAGCAAGGAAAATTGAATACAAGGATCCAGCCGCTCGAAAGGAACTCGAGAATTTCAGAAGAAGGAGTAAACCGCGGGAAAGAGACTAGCGAGACAGAAACAAAGGAGCAAACCGCTCGAATGGGAAAGAAAAAAGGAGCAAACCGCGTGAAAAGACTGGAGATACAGACAAAAAAACAGCCCGCTCGAATCGGGTTAGGGAATTTGAGCACCAGGGGCAAACCGCTCGAAAGAGACCAGGGACGTTGAGAACAAGGAGCAAACCGCTCGCAAGGAACTAGAGAATTCCAGAAGATGGAACAAAACGCTCCAAAGAGACTAAAGAATTTCGAAAGAGACTAGAGACTTTCAGAACAAGGAGCAAACCGCTCGAAAGGAACCAGAGAATTTCAGAAGAAGCAGCAAACCGCTCGAGAAACACTAGAGAATCTGGAAAGAGGCTTGAGAAATTGAAAACAAAACCGCAAACTGCTCGAAAGAGACTAGAGAATTTCGAAAGAGACTAGAGAGTTGGAAAACAAGGAGCAAACCGCCCGAAAGGTACTAGAGAATCTCAGAAGAAGGAGCACGCCGCTTGAATCAGATTTGAGAAAATCGAAAGAGACTAGAGCTTGAAAAAGCGGAGCAAAGCGCTCGAGAGGAACTAGAGAATGTCAAAAGAAGGAGCAAAGCGCGCTCGAAAGAGATTCAAGAATTTCGAGAGAGACTTGAGAAGTTGAAAACAACAGAAAACCGCTCGAAACAAACCAGAGAATCTCAGAAGAAGGAGCACGCCGCTTGAAAGAGATTTGAGAAAATCGACAGAGACTAGAGCTTGAAAACAAGGAGCAAACCGCTCGAGAGGAACTGGGGAATTTCACACGAAGGAGCAAACCGTTCGCAAGAACTAGAGAATTTGAAAACAAGGAGCAAGCTGCTCGATAAGAACTAGAGATTGTCAAAAGAAGGGGCAAGCCGCGCTCGAAAGAGACCAAGGAATTTCGAAAGGGACAGGGGGAATTGAAAACAAGGAGCAAGCCGCTCCTAGGAACTAGAGAATTTGAGAAGAATGAGCAAACCGCTCGGAAGAGACTAGGACATTTCGAAGGAGACTAGAGAGTTTGAAAACAAGGAGCCAGCCGCTCGAAATTAACTAGAGAGTTGTAGAGGAAGGAGCAAACCGCTCAAACGAGGCCAGAGACTTTCGAAAGAGATTTGAGAAATTGAAAACAAGGAGCAAACCGCTCGAAAGGAACTAGAGAATTTCGGAAGAAGGAGCAAACCGCTCGGAAGAGACTAGGGCATTTCGAAGGAGACTGGAGAGTTTGAAAACAAGGAGCCAGCCGCGCGAAAGGAATTAGAGAATCTTAGAAGAAGGAGCAAGCCGCTCTAACGAGACCAGAGACTTTCGAAAGAGAATTGAGAAATTGAAAACCAGGAGTAAACGGTTCGCAAGGAATTAGAGAATTTCAGAAGCAGGAGCAAACCGCTCGGAAGAGACTAGGGAATTTCGAAACAGACAGGGGACATTGAAAGCAAGGACCAAGCCGTTCGAAAGGAACTAGAGAATTTTAGAAGAAGGAGCAAATCGCTCGAAAGAGACTAGAGAATTTCAGAAGAAGGAGCAAACGGCTCGAAAGTGACTAGAGGTTTTAGAAATAAGGAGCAACCCGCACGAAAGGATTTAGAGAATTTCAGAACAAGGAGCACGCGGCTCACAAGAGACCAGGGGATTTCCAAAGAAATTCGGAATTTGAAAACAGGGAGCAAACTGCTCGAAAGGAACTAGAGAATTGCAGAAGGAGGAGGTAACCACGCTCGAAAGAGACTGAAGAATTTCGAAGGAGACAGGAGAAATTGAAAACCAATAGCCAACCGCTCGAAATCAACTAGAGAATTTCAGAACAAGGAGCGAACCGTTCAAAACAGGCTAGAGAATTTGAAAACAAGGGGCAAAGCGCTCGAAAGGAACTAGAGAATTTCAGCAGAAGGAGCAAGCCGCTTGAAATAGAGAATTTCGACAGAGCCTAAATAGATTGAAAACAAGGAGTTAAGCGCTCAAAAGGAACTAGAGAATTTCAGAAGAAAGAGCAAACCGCTCGAAAGAGATCAGAGTATTTCGAAAGAGACTAGGAGCATGAGAATTTCAGAAGCAGGGGCAAACCGCTCGGAAGAGACCAGCGAATCTTGAATGTCAGAAGAAGGAGCAAACCGCTTGAAAGAGACTAGAGAATTTCGACAGAGACTAGAAAAGATGAAAATAGGCAGCAATGCGCTTCCGCTCGAAAGGAACTAGAGAATTCCACAAGAAGGCGCAAATCCTATCAAAGAGACTAGAGAATTTCGAAAGAGGCTGGAGAAGTTAAAAACAACCAGCACGCCGCACGAAAGGAACTAGATAATTTCAGAAAAGGGCAAACCGCTGGAAAGAGACTAGAGATTTCGAAGACAAGGCGCCAACCCGCCCCAAAGGAATTAAAAATATTGAAAAGAGGAGCAAACCGCTCAGTCGAGACAAGAGAATTTCGAAATTGAAAACATGGAGAAAACCGCTCGCAGGGAACCAGAGAATTTGAAAAGAAGGAGCGAACCGCTCGAAAGAGACTCGGGGATTTCGAAGGAGACTAGAGTGTTTGAGAACAAGGAGCAAGCCGCTCGAAAGGAACTAGAGAATTTTAGAAGAAGGAGCAAACCGCTCGAAAGACACCAGAGAATCTCGAAGGAGATTAGAGAATCTAAAACAAGGGGCAAACTTCTCGAAAGGAACTCGAGAATTTCAGAAAAAGGAACAAATCGCTGGAATTAGACTAGAGAAATTGAAAACAAGGTGTCAATCCGCTCGAAGGAACTCGAAAATTTGAAAAAAAAAGGAGCAAATCGCTCGAACGAGACTAGAAAATTTCGAAAGAAAAAAGGAGCAAACCGCTCGAAAGAGATTAGGGAATTTCAGAAGAAGGAGCAAACGGCACGAAAGTGACTAGAGGATTTGGACATAGGGAGCAACCCGCTCGAAAGGAACTAGTAAATCTCAGAACAAGGAGGACACCGCTCGCAAGAGACTAGGGAAATGCCAAACAAGTTCGGAGTTTGATAACAAGGAGCAAACCGCTCGGAAGGATCTGGAGAATTTCAGAAGAAGGAGCAACCGCTGGAAAGAGACCACTCAAAAGGAACTAGACAATTTCAGGAGAAGGAGCAAATTGCTCAAAAGAGACTAGAGAACTTCGACAGATCCTTGAAACCAAGGAGCAAAGTGCTCGAAAGGCACTAGACAATTTCAGAAGAAGGAGTAAGCCGCTCGAAATATACTAGAGAATTCCGAAAGAGACGAGAGAATTTGAAAACAGGAAGCAAACCGCTCGAGAGGAACTAGAAAATTCAGAAGAAGCAGCAAACCGCTCGCAAGAGACGAGGGATTTCGAAAACAAGAAGCAAACTGCTCGCAAGGAACTAGAGAATTTCAGAACAAAAAGCAGACCGTTCTAAAGCGACTAAAGAATTTCAACAGAGAATACAGACTTTGAAAACCAGGAGCAAACCGCTCGAAAGGAACTAGAGAATTTCAGAACAAGGAGCAAACCGTTCAAGAGAGGTTATAGAGAATCTCGAAGGAGATTAGAGAATTCGAAAACAAGGAGCAACCCGCTCGAAAGGCACTAGAGAATTTCAGAACAAGGAGCAAACTGCTCGAAGGAGACTAGCAAATTTCGACAGAGCCTCAAGAGATTGAAAACAGGAGCAAAGCACTCAAAAGGAACTAGAGAATTTGACAAGAAGGAGCAAACCGTGCTCGAAAGAGACTAAAGAATTTCGTAAGAGACTTGAGAAATTGAAAACAAGGAGCAAACCGCTCGAGAGGAACTAGAGAATGTCAGACGAAGGAGCAAACGGCTCCTCAGAGACCAGAGACTTCGAAAAAAGGAGCAATCTGCTCGAAAAGGAACTAGAGAATTGCAGAAGAAGGTGCAAACCGCGCTCGAAGGAGACTAAAGAATCTCGACAGAGACAGGGGAAATTGAAAACCAGGAGCAAACCGCTCGAAAGGAACTCGAGAATTTCAGAACAAGGAGCAAGCCTTTCAAAAGAGGCTAGAGAGTTTGAAAACAAGGAGCAAACCGCTCGAAAAAAATTGGAGAATTTCAGAAAAAGGAGCACACCGCTCGAAAATGGAGAATTTCGACAGAGCCTAAAGAGATTGAAAACAAGGAGCAAAGAGCTGAAAGGAACAAGAGAATTTCAGAAGAAGGAGCAAACCGCTTGAAAAAACTAGAGAATTTGAAAATAAGGTGTCAATCCGCTTGAAAGGAACTGGAAAATAGAAGAAAAAAGGAGCAAACCGCTCGAACTAGACTAGGGCATTTGGACAAAAAAAACAAGGATTTTGGAAATAAGGAACAACCCGTTCGAAACGAACTAGAAGATTTCAGAACAAGGAGCACACCGCTCGCAAGGGACTAGGGAATCTCGAGAGAAACCTCAGAGTTTGCAAGCACTGAGCAAACCGCTCGAAAGGATCCGCAGAATTTCAGAAGAAGGAGCAAACCGCTCGAAAGAGACCACTCGAAACAAACGAGAGAATTTCAGAAGAAGGAGCAAACCGCTCGCAAGAGACTAGAGAAATTGAAAACAAGGAGCAAACCGCTCGGAAGGAACTAGAGAATTTCAGAAGAAGCAGCCAGACCCTCGCAAAAGACTGGGGGATTCGAAGGAGACTGGAGAATTCGGACGCCGGAAGCAAGGAGCAAACCGCTCGAAAGGAACTCGTAACTAGATAATTTCAGAAGAAGGAGCAAACCGCTCGACAGAGATTAGAGATTGTCAGAAAAAGGAGCAAACCGCTCGAAAGAGACTAGAGAATTTCAGAAGAAGAAGCAAGCCGCTCGAAAGAGACTCGAGAATTTCAGAAAAAGGAGCAAACCGCTCGAAAGAGACTAGAGCATTTCAGAGAAGGAGCAAACCGCTCGAAAGAGACTAGAGAATTTCAGAAGAAGATTCAGAAGAAGATTCAGAAGAAGGAG
>CAJNDV010003380.1:0-10928 GCA_905221635.1 Symbiodinium sp. CCMP2456
CTAGCTACCTAGCTACCTAGCTTCCTGCCTAGCTTCGTTTTTGATTTTCATTGGTTCATACATACACAATAGACTCTATGTTGCATTCTGTGGTTATGTATCAAAATCAGTACACCAGAAAAGTCATAGCTATTTAGGCGGCCTGAGTCCGTGGCGACCAACAGTACCACAGCGCGAAGAACAGGTTTTAGATTGAAAGCGGCGGGTGGCTAAAGGAGTATGTTTGAAGCGACAACGGCAAGAGCAGTCATTATGGTCAACACAACTATAGCGTTACAAGAAACAAAGCAGTCGTGTCATTCCATTATACGAATCAGCACGGTAAAACCAAACGGCAAGTATCCCAGGACTTGCTCCGCACATCTGTGAGGTGGAGCAGGTGTGAAGCTTAAAGTGTTTTCGGCCTGATGGGTTTACGGGATTACAGCGTAGGGTTTTGGGTTCATGGGTGTCGCGGGCTGAGAAAGCCACCGGCTACTAAGGACCATCCGGGGATTGTGGCGTAACTTTAGGCTGCAGTGAGGTCCAGGGGGCCAAGCTTCTGTAGTACTAGCACCTCGCATGGCATCTGTGTATACGGTAGTCATGTCATCTTACCTTATCAGTATCAGCATCCAGTTGTGTTGTCATGCCTTTGTCGTTGTCTGTGAGTTTTCCATGCACCCCTGTCAGTTGCTGATTTTGATCACAAGCACCATGCTGGTATGTGCTCATCGGTCAGTGACGGTCCCGCCAGCCCGGACCATCACCACCACCGAGATTTGCTGAAAGTAATCGTTTAAGCCTGAGTCGCAGACATTCAACGACCATCGAAAGTCATCCCGAAAGTCTTCTGCTAGTTGGATGCTGCCTTCAACCTTGCGTCTCAGAGCATTGCGAGCAGCCGAGCTTGTAATCCCACATCAGCCCTGAACCCCAAACCCGAGACCCNNCCCCCCCCCCCCCCAAATCGTAAACCGTAAACCCTGAGCGGCATGCCGCAGTTTCATGGTGCCAGGAAATATTCGTGGCCTTGCGCCGAAATTGATATGCCAGAACGGCGAGGAGAATCCACCGGTTGGAGCTTCGATGCCAAGTTGCAGGCAATTCCGGTGCAGATTGCAGGCTGTTCGAAGGCATTGGGGCTGTTTCAGGTTTCGCGTCTGTGGTTTGGGGCTCAGTCCGTTGGGGTGAGGGGCTGTTGCTTAGATGGTCATACAAGAAATCTTGTTATCAAGAGCAGTTTCTCTGAATTGTCTAGTTTCATGGACAATATTGGCATTCTCAGTTTGGATATTGATAACAAGGGTGCCAACAACAATCGCAATAGCACGAGTAGGCCCTTCCTGGGCACGTGAGATGATTAGACTTGTGGAACCGGGGCATTGAGGTCTTGATCATCTGTTTTTGCCGTAGAGCTGCCATGCCTCATTTTGGGGTGTGGTTGGTTCCTAATGTGGCTTTTAAGTCACTCCAATCCTTTGCACTCTTCGGTTTCGCCGGGTTCGTCGGGCTCCACCAAAGGGTCTTGGACTTAGAGACTTTGGCTTTAGAAAAGTTCCAGTCGTGCTGCTGCTACAATGCCATGGGGTGCGACTCGTCTTCAAGCCAGTCCTGCATGTTTTCCCATTCCGAAATCGTGATCTTTTCGCAAGGGCCTGGTGCCAATGGGGCATTTTGGACTCCGGACATCGGGGTCATGTAGGGTTTTTAATAATTGTCAATACTAGAACATACTAGAACTATAGAATAATAAACCCCCCCAAACCCAATCTAATAATTAAGGACTCTATATCAGTCTTGGGAGCCTCTGGGATGCTCCTTGAGGAGTTCTTGGGGATGTAGGGCTTGGACTGCCGTGGGTGCTCTTTCACTGCTTGGGGTCTATACTGACATCGTCCTGTCGCTTTGTTAACTTTAGCAATCTGTATCATTTGACTGCTGCGCAGAATCCCTCGACGTGCCGGATGTAGGCAAAGGCGTCGCCGTCTTCCTCCACGGCGGGGACGGACTGCGCAGCGTCGACTACCCACTCGAGTTCAGGTGAATGCAGCGTTGCCGATGGAAAGGCTTAAGGTTGAGGGCTGATAGGATGAAGAAACCCCTGAATTCGATTCCAGGGCATTGGGCCTGCAAGGGTTCGGGATGATGAGAATACGGCACAGCTTGTTCTGCGTAACTGAGAGCCCACGCGAGCAATTCTGGCGGGGCAAGATAATGGGCTACTTTGCAGCCTTCTGGAACTCATCATTCTTGCTAGCATTGCTGCTCACTTTTCTTCTTATCACGACTGTACTTGCTGAGTTACTATGAGATGTCATTAGTCTTCTGCCATGAAATGTCGCTTCGGCGTGTAGGACGCAGGCAGTACTTCCCAGTGTCACGATGCACCCGTTTGGGGCTTTTTCGCAGCAATCGTCGGCTCTCGAAAGGCACAAGATTCAGTACCACGAAATCCGTGTTGACATCACAGCCTAAGGCCAACTACTCTGGCCGAGAACCCTTAACCTGCAATCGAAACCTCTGCAGGTCGAAGGCCCCGAAACCTATCGGAGCTTGTCTGCCTCAGTTACTGGAGACGGAGACTCGCACGAAAAGACGGCTATGCAGTAAAGTCTCAGGTTCTGCAGTAAGCAGACCCTATACTCAAGAAACAAAAGGAAGAGTGGCTGCAACGATGCGCGTTTTTAGCACGCACAGCGACAACTAGAAGCATGGGAACCCATACGAAGACACAGACGACCGAGGCCACGGCAGTGAGAACAAGATCAGCCGTGAAGCCCGAAACCTCGCATTTAGGCCGTTTCTGAGCCGTCGTTGAAAACTGTCCCACCTTAGCGATTGTGAGTGTAGGTTTGAAGGCGGCAGACCCCATCGAGTTACATCTTCAATCGCCAAGGTTTGAGGCTTCAGGGCCTAAGTAGAGTCTATAGTGGAAGGTTTTTCAGGCTAGTTTATTTTCGGCGTGAGTTTGAAGGTGCAATGTCTTGACGCTGATGCCTTGTATGCCTTCCAATCATTCTACGTCACATGGTAGTAACCTGTAATGCGTTGACGTTGCCTTGCATTGTGGTGCATGAAATCACCAAGGCAACCCGTGCATCTTCTTTGCAAGCTCTGCGGGGTGCCATAAATCTGCGGGCCCCTAGGCAGAAAGGTTCAGGACTCCAACTCAAGACGTTCTTTTGTCTTTGCGCATGCGGGGAAGGGGGTCAAGCCCAAGCCTTCAATCTTTGCCAAGTTCTTGGTCTAGGGCCTTGCGTTCAAAGGTTTGGGATTTGAGGTACATTCTAGTCGTTTTATTGTGTGAAAATGGGAAGGATTCAGGCTTCAGGATTTTTTTGGTGTGACGGTCATATCTTGGGTTGTCTCTTTACGTGTCGGATTTGTCGTGTAGAGATTCGGGGCTTGCAGATGTTGGGCGAACAGGAGCAGCCCTGAGCCCCACAGTTGAGTTCTTGCAGCCTGCGGGTCTGCATGCGCTATCGTCAGCGCCCAACACTATCGTCCGCCCTAAAGATCAAAAGACCTGAACCTTAAGACGAATGTCGAAGTTCTGAGACAAGATCGTTAAGTAAGAGTGTTTCATGGGTTGAAGTTCTCTTCGGAGTCTTGCGCTCTTGAGTGCGATTCGTGGCGATGCTTCGTAGCTAAAACAAAGACGTGTATGCTTGTCTGGGGTGTGGAGCAGTAGCCTTGTGGCTGGGTGCCCGAACCCCTAAACCCCAAACCGTGGCACGCGCGCAGGGCTTCTTTTGTGGCTTTTCTCAGGGGCCTGAATAATTACGAACATTATTCCAGGGAAGGTGAAACGTGGGTCTCCAGTGCCAGAACCTGTGGGCCGTCTCTCGGCTGCGTCCAATTCCTGCGCATCTGCAGATTGTCTGTGCATATAACGTGCGCGGACGTGTTGGAAGCCTCGGGAGAGGGAAGAGATTGGGTCATCTTCAGAGGCGGGCGCCTGGAAGCGCCAAAAGCAATGTTGGCCCTGGCAGAGGGTTGCAGTCCGTGGAAGTCACGCCACTGGCCTTGGTGAAGACGGGAGGTCTGGTGGCACGTGGCCGCCACAACGCGTGGCCTGCGGCTCGAGAGTCCACACAGAAGAGAACATGGGGTTTAGGGTTTAGGGTTTAGGGTTTAGGCTATTCCAGAGGATTCGTAACGGCTGGGTGGGTTTGGGGGTTCAGGCCCGGTGACACCCCAACCAAGCCAAGCAACCCTAAGCCCTTGAGCCTCAAAGTCGTGTATACGTAGCTACATAGCTCCATACACAGATAAATACGTACAGAAATACCTTCATCCATGTGTGCGCGACATACATACCTACATACAGATATGCATACATTAATTAGTACATATGAGAAGCAGGCAGAACGACAAACACACACACACACACAAAACCTCAACCAGCTCAAAGTTCTTTGGGAATCAGAGGCTCATTCTCGGGTAGTACCTCCAAGCTGCATTCAACCAGCCCCAGGGCCTCTTTTCTCTACCCTGATCCTAAACCCCGTCGACCGAAAACGATCAACGCATCCAGGTTGTACGTTTTGCCACATCCATCCAGCAAGGAAGGACGGCTTTTTGGCTATCGCGGGATGGGTGCAGGAGTTTGCTTTCCTGGAGCGATTTTAGGTTCCTGAGAGCAAAAGAACCTCAAATTTGTTTCATGGATTCGTCTGCGAGGTTTGGATTGTCTTCGGGTAGGGGCTCAGCAGTTTGGAGGATTTTTTTGGAGGCCCTGGGTGGACGGCGAGGCTTTGCTTCGGTGGCCTTGCTTCCGGCATAGATGCAGAAACCACGGCGAGGAGTGACAATACTCCAAACTAGACCATGTGAGTACAGGATGAAATGCCAGACTCCCAACCCCTGATCCGTATTATTCAGGCTCCTACAACCGATTCTTGGAGGGTAGCGCTCTGGATGTCCAGGATCTCATTCGGGGAGGCTGTTGGTGGTTCAGCATAGTGTTGCAAGGACTTGCATCTACAGCATTTAGGCTTGGGGTCTAGCAGGGTTGAGGGCTTATGTGGGTCGCGCTGTTGATGTTGGATCTTGTGGTGTGAGGACTGCTTTCAGGCCACTGGCACCAGGTAAATCCTCAACCAAGCCCAGGTCCGTCAAGACGTGCGCGAAAGCAAACTCGCGACAAATACAAGAGCCAGGCTTGCGGGGGCGGGGGGGGGGGGCCTGAATTCGCAGACATTGCTTCGCACAGGATTGAGGGTTCAGGGTTCAGGGTATCGCAAGCGGAGTTTTCGAGGAAATGCCGCAAGCGTTTTTGGTTTCGAGTTTTTGATTCTACAGTTTAGACATATCCGGAGGAGTGATTGTAATCAGTAGCACATTAGCAGTACTTTAGAAGACATGATCAGTGCGATAGTAGCCTGCATTCTGTACAGTTACAGTGGAGTAGTCATAGCAGGCCCCTGTTTTCGGAGTAGATCTGATGCCCTGAACCCGTCACCCCACCGAACCCCAAAACGCTGAAACCTTGACTCGGAAAAGCCGAGCACTGAAGACCCAGCGCCCAGAACCTCAAGCCAGAGTCTAAACCCTGCAAACCAGAAGTCCCAAACCCTGAAATAATAGAATCAAAAGCTCGGAACCCCCTGCACCCCTGCACCTGCCTTGCACATGCACGTTGAGAGGTGATCCAGCTGTTGGCGGGAAATCGAGAGGAGCGGGAGGCATTCTGCCATTTTTGTTTTCGTCATTTCTTCGGGCCGCAGGAAACTTTAGGGTTCTGGGGCTTTTAGGCTGGAGTCTGAGTTTGGATGCCTGACTTTGTGCGGAAAGTATTGGCTTCTGATTGGTTGGATCATTATCTTACTCTTGCCGGGGTGTCTTCTCCCCGCCCAGCATGCGGCCTGAATCGTACTTTTCCACCAAGCTCACGTGAGAATTTGGGGATTAGGATCCAGGATCGCCCAACGTAGGCCGTGATGGACTTTCATCCCTGCTAGTATACTTGCCTTATAATTACCTATACTATTTTGGGGGGTTCCTTATTACAAATATAGTAATATACACCCCAAAACTTATTCCAATTATTAAGGCCCCTAAATTCGTCAGTTAGTCTTTCAAGAGAGCTCTCAGAACCAACAAGAGCTCCGAGCTTCAGGCTCCCAAGGGGGGACGAAGTGTTGGTGTTTCATTTTTTTTTTTTAGGGTTTGCCGTGGTTCCCACATCTGAAAGGTAAGATCACCTGAGACCGTAAACCCCAGCGCTACAACCTAAACTGGACATGCAGGCTCAGCAAGAGGAGCTTCAGAAGCTCGCGAACGGCAATTGGTTTGTGCGCTCATACGCATTAGCCTGCCTGAATGGCCATGAAAACGCAGCTCGACTTGGGTTAAGCGTTCTGGGATTTCGCTGTTTAGGGCAGGGAGCGGGTCGGGGATTTCGGCACCCGGGTTCAGTGTTTGAGAGGTCAGGATTCTGGCTTTATATTCAGAGCAGTTAGAAGCAGTGGGGAGACTTCCGACACGGCATCAGACAGACACGGTTCATAAGCGGCAAAGCCTTACATCTTGCCATCCGGGTAAGTTTTGAATCATGAGCATTTCTGGTGGTGACCCTGAGCAGGTACCACTAGTTTAGAACGGCACGCCGAAACCTCCGTCCATGACATGACAGGGGGGAGGGTGGGGAGTCCTGTCCAACGAAGCGTCCCCACCCTCTCCAGGCCAACGTACCTGCAATTGTCCTGCACCTGGGTCCTGACAAGCAGCTGGCAGGGCCCTCATCTTCATTTTCATTTTCATCTTCATCTCATCTCGTGCCGTGTGGTTCATGAGGGTCTCACACAGCGAGGGCAGGACCCATACCCTCACGGATCATCTCATCTCCACTTGTATGCAATCCTAGCAGCATACTTCATCTCATCTTCGTTATCATCATCATCATCATCATCATCATCATCACCATCACCATCATCATCATGTGCAGGCCCCGCTGGGTTCACGTAGTACTTGGAACTGGCATCAGTATGGCAGATAGATGTTGGAACGACACGTATGGCAAAACAAGCCCATCCTACCTGCTGTGTTGTTGCCGCTGCGGTTGTGATTATGCTTGTGGTTGTGGTGGTTGTTGTTGTCGTTGGTGGCGGTGGTGGTTGTTGTTTTCATTGGCGGAGGTGGCGGTGGTGGTGGTGGTGGTGGTGGTGGTGGCGGTTCTTCGTCCTGCTGCTGCTGTGGAGGATTTCGATTGACAAGACAGCAATGTGCATCACAACCGTGATGATAGTTTTGTTATTGTCATCATCATCATCATCACCCTCTATCTACCCCGAGTCGTGAATCTCTCGGAATTCTCAAGGCTTTGACTTCTGTCCCGGGCTCTGTCTCTTTCCAATAGGTTGGCGACGCCGGCATCAATGGAATCTCTGAACAGGATCGCGCCTTGCTGCAAGAAGTCTAGACAGCTGCACAGTGATTGACTCCTCCGGTAGCTTGGAGCAGACGTCGATGTCTTGGTGGTTAATGTAGCCTGCTGATTCATAACATCCTTTGTTTAACGAAGGGGATGCGGTCCCTAACCGAAATCCTCTCTTAAGTATATCTACGAGTGCTGTTTCCTTACATAAGAAGTCATAGTCCTTTACATTATCCCTGCGAAAATGATTAGCACTCATACCCATACTCGGTGCCCTAGCTCGAACATGCTACACCGTTAACTCCTTGACCGTCTCACTGTCCTCCTTGAAGCTACAATCTCAAGCTTTACAGACCCTGAATCCCCACCTCGCGCCACCCGGAACCACCCGAATGCTGCTCGCCGAGCTGAGCCGCATCGGGCCGAGCTTGCTGCCACCCACGCCACTTGTGGTGTCGGCAGGCCTCGCATCATTTCCTCATCCTCTTGCTTGCCTCGACGGCAGCTCCTCTGCGCGTTTGCACTTGCACACCATGTGTTCGACAATGTCGGCCTGCATCACGGCCCGGGTGCTCCCCCGAGCGATGCCTTTGAGCACCCCATCGCGCGAGACGCAACATCACCTCGCTCAATATGTAACACCCATTCACCGGGTCAGAGCAGTGATGTGCAAGAGCCTTTGGGTGTGAGAGACCTGAAACCCCGAATCAGTGGCGCATCTCAAGCCGGATTTGCGACACCTGTGCCGTCTTGCAGTTCACAGGTGCTTGCAGTACCATGTTTTTCAATGTCTTCAACCGTGCATTCCGAATGCAGCCTAAGCCCCAACCCTGAACCTCAGTGAAGCATCCGGAATCCCGAACCCATTCAGGTGAGGGAGGGTGAGCTATCCAGTTGTACCCACCTTGAACACAAAGCCCCAAGGACGCGGGATTCTCGAACCAGGGCTCGTCCAACGCTTCGCAGAATGAGTGCAAATGTGAACTTGGAGAAAAAGGCTGTTTTGTTAAGGTCAAAGACCTTCGCTGAAAGCTTCTAGAATGTAGAGAGTCTAGAGATCACCCCCTGCTTGCTTGAGATTGAGCTCGCAGGAACCTAGGAGCCCCAATAGTGACGGACTTACAGTGTTCTCTCTCTCTCTCTCTGTGGACAGACTGTTGTATTCATGTATTATGGATGATAGCCCTAGTATTCAACTCCTTGCAAGTAGTAGCAGTAGTAGTAGTAGTAGTAGTAGTAGTAGTAGCAGTAGCAGTAGCAGTAGCAGCAGCAGTGGTAGTAGTCGTAGTCGTAGTCGTAGTCGTGGTAGTAGTAGCAGTAGTAGCAGTAGTAGTAGCAGCAGCAGTAGCAGTAGCAGCAGCACCAGCAGCACCAGCAGCAGCACCAGCAGCAGCAGCAGCAGCAGCAGCAGCAGCAGCAGCAGCAGCAGCAGGAGGAGAAGTAGCCCATGAGCTTGAGATCCATCACCCGACGTTGTCCTGTTAGGGTTTTAGGGCAAGCGGACGGCATGGGCGTGGTTTACCATTGTGTCCTGCGTCTTGTAAATCGCAGCGACATCTTCAGGTTTTGTAAAACCAACTTCCCAACCCTAACCTGTCGACTGCGACTCCTGAGCTCGTTCGTTGGGCCTTGCAGGCTGTGGTGTGCTGTTCGGAATACATGCAGATGTGCTCAGAAGACCTCCAAGTGGCTCGTTTTTGGGGTTGCTGGTTTCCTTAACCAACTTCCGCTGTCTCAGTGCGATCGCTGCATTGTATTCCTCATCATCTCATCTCGTACTGAGCAAGCTGGAAAAGACACTGAACGACCCGTTGTCGTGGTTCGCGGTGGTCATCGAGATCGTCGTGGCCGTCGTTCTGCTTGGGTTGGTGTCCGTTCTTTGTCGTTTTCTCGGTATTCACCTCGAAGCTATTGTTCAGGACCAAACTTGTGATTCGA
Organism: Symbiodinium sp. CCMP2456; assembly: GCA_905221635.1. NCBI lineage: Eukaryota > Dinophyceae > Suessiales > Symbiodiniaceae > Symbiodinium > Symbiodinium sp. CCMP2456. The sequence continues at coordinate 9,299 of CAJNDV010003380.1, forward strand.
GTTTTAAGTCTAAGGCGTTAAGGGGGTTGAGAGGCTTACCGCCTCAGGATCCACAGCCGCACGGCGTGGGCTGTGGAGAGTGCAGAGTTTACAGGAGTTGGGGTCTAGAGCCGCTTGGTTGCGTCTCGGCATGCTTCCATCCAGTCAACTAGTGGGTGGCTTTTTGCTGCATCTATCGCACCCCCGCGAAGCAGGAGGCAGACCTGCACCGTCCCAAAATTGCAGTCCGTAATTCTGACAGCTTGAACCCTGAACTTCAAGCCCTGAACCAGCTGAGAAGTTTGTGAACACGGCATAGCAACAACGCCACTCTTGCAGCAACAGCAACGCTTGGAATGGTAGAAGCTGGCGACAGCAGTGCCAGCTTTGCGTGGTGTCGGTGCATTATGGCCAAAAATACATGGCAGGAATGTGCATAAGCACAATAAGGCCATCACCGGCCTAGAGCCCAAAGCCAAAGACTCGGTGTAGAGTGAGGATCAGTGAAGACGCGCAGGTAGATTTCAACCGCTAGGTGTTTGTGCTGGTTACGTGAGATTCAGAGTCTACAGCAGAAAAGGTTTTCAGACATCATTCAGAGGCTGTGTCGGAGGGGAAGAGACGTTTACTCACCAATGTTGTTTCCTTCCAGCGCCGTCTAGAGCAAGTTTATTGCCGGGGATCAGTTGTTACCCCGCGGCGATCTTTTTGATGGTGCATGCCAGTCCTTCTCAGAACAACATCGAATCAAGCTTTGCACTTCAACAGCTGGCGGTAAGCGCCAAACTGCCCATCCAATGCTAGTGTGGGTTTGGTCTTCCAGGTTTGGCAGGTTTGTTCGGGAAAGCAGTGGGTAACGAGTGATGTTGGTATGACGGTGGTGGTGACGATGATGGTCTGTGACGATCGTGGTAGTTGCTATCACAAGCACAATCCATATCCGTGACTGAAAGCCTGCCACCTTTGCCGATAACGATTTTGTTGTGTGTTTCTAGCTTTTTGTTTCCTTGCCCGGGGTGTCAGTTTCATTTGTGGTGTTTTCGTCTTGGCTTGCACTTGTCTATAACGCGACAACTCAGGGCGGACATCCTCAGCAGGGCAGGTCTCTTAGGAGACCTTCGCGAGGTTGCTGGAGCTTTTGGGTCATCCCTTACGTAGTAGGCGGCACCCCCAAGGCCAGGGTTCTCACAATTGTTTGGGTGAAAGCACAGCCAAGAATCAGGACTATATAGCCCAGGATCTGCCATTCTACCGTCGGTTTTCCTTCACGAAGGACCTGCACGGCGTTGAAAGAAAGGTTTCATCCTTCATCCAAAAGCCTGTGCGGCAGTCGCACATTCGGAGGAGTCAAAAGTAATCCAGGGGCTCCATGTGATATCATGACCATTATCAAAGCCATACGATTATGCTCGTTCGTCACCAAAATCAAACGTCGTCATCATCGCATCATCGTCATGATAGACATATTCGCCACCGCCAGTGTCAGTGGAGGCATCATCATCTTCATCATCATCACCACCACCGGGTCAGTGGCGGCATCATCATCACCTTTAATTATCAATATTATTATTACCATCATCCCCACCACGACCATCGTCATCCTCATCTCCATCCTCATCCTCATCCTCCAAGCATCTCGGCCCAAGTCTTT
>CAJNDV010003381.1:6795-20949 GCA_905221635.1 Symbiodinium sp. CCMP2456
TTAGGGTTTAGGGTGGGTTTCTTTAACGGGTTCCTTTTAAGGGCTACTAGGGTGTAATGTAGGGGCCTTATTAGTTGGAATAGGGTTTCTGTAACGGGTTCCTTTTAAGGGCTACTAGGGTTTAATGTAGGGGCCTCATGTAGGGGCCTAAATAATCAGAATAGGGTTTTGGTGCCCACTAATTATGCTATAATTATCATAAGGAACCCGCAAGATAGTATTCGTAATTATTTAGGCTCCTACGGCATGGGTTTAGGGTTTAGGGTTTGGGGGTTTAGGGGTTTAGGAGTTCAGGGGCTGAAGGGTTTAGCGGTTTAGGGCTTTAGGGGGTTCCTTTAAGGAACAGGTCCCAAATAAAGCATTAACGTATGGTACTCCAGAATGCCGGGAGCTTAGGGTGTCAGATTGAACCAATGGCTCTTACGGCTGATTGTTCAGGGATATTACAAGGCCTGGGATTTAGCTTGATTTAGGTCCTAAACCCTCAACCCTAAACCCTAAACCCTCAACCCTAAACCCTAAATCCTTTAAGTTTTTAGGTCCAAAGCTCTGGCTGCAGGAGTTCGGGCTTCGGGGTCGGAACAAGGGTTTCGAGCTCGGTTCGAGGGAGCAAGCCTGCGGAGAGTCTGGGCTTGATCTTTCTTGTTTTTTAAGTTGGGCGTGGGGTTTAGGGTTTAGGAGTTTAGGGATGGTTGAGGCTTTCTACATCTCTGAGGTTTGGGACTTCCTGGGCTTGAAGAGACTACATGCGCGCTGGTTGAAGTTTAGGTTTTAGATGGTATGACTACGGTATGAGGCTGCATAGAGAGCAGTATAAATACATACACGTGTCTAAACAAGCAGCAGTGAAGGTTTATGATGTACTTGTACTATGCACGACAACAATCTATTTGATGCAAATTGAACGAGAAGCACCTGAACACAACCAACGTCAACATCACGTGCTGTATGCATCTAAGGTCAGGGAGCTGCAAATGTGTGGGCGTGCATTGAATATAGAAAATGCATGCATACATACATACATGCATACATACAGAAATACAAACACACATACCTAGATGGATACATGAAAAGACTGAAATGCATACATACATAGGTGTCGGTCTTAGCGCGGCGCAACAGTACACAGGCCTTAGACTATGCCGACATGAGCAAACCAGCCTTACATACATAATCAACCAGGTAGATAGCTACAAAGATACTCTGCCAAGTAGTTCGATGCATAGAACCCTATACCCTCAACCCTAAAACCCTAAACTCCCTATGCCTTAAAGCCGAAACCCGGGAGCGCCACCTCCAGGACCTGAATGGTCGTACCAGCAGTGAGCTTTCCGACTGTGTCGCCGCCCACCGAGGCCCTCTCCGTGGAATGCTTAGCAGCTTAGACTTAAAAGCTTAGGGTTCAGGGGCCAGGGTTGAGGGTTTAGCGTTTAGGGCTACGGGAGTTTAGCATGTAGAGCTCTTGAAGATTTCGTATCGGATTGAGGGTATAGCTAAGGTCTGCGGATTCGGAGTTGCCGATAAACCAACGGCGGCCAGCGGGTTTATATGCTGTAGCACTTGTAAACGGCATCCGGTACATACTGCAGCACGACTTGCAATAAGTTAGCGGCTTAAGGGCGAAGCACGGTGACAACAAACAGGAGGCGCTGAGACTTTCAGGCCTGCCTCGTGCTCCAAACCCTCAGCTCTCATGCTAGGAGATGCGAGCACAAGGATTCAGCAGCTAGGGTCCACCTATCCGTCCCAGAGCAGCACAACATGGCATCGGAAATCCTGTCAGCCTCGAAGCTACTGAAGGCTGAACACAGAGTAGCAAGTACAACATAACACAATATTTACCTACGGACATACATACATACAAACATACACACATACAATATACATATAAGAGCAAACAACTACCTATACGCACACAAGGCAGGGTCTCCGCCTATTCTTCGTCACCTCGAGGCGCTCGTGGATGACCGCGTAGGCCCCAGGGGTATCGTCCTGCAAAGCGTATTCAAGCGCCTCTTGGCTTCGAGATGAAGGCAAGACCCCAACATAAACCCTAAACCCTAAACCTTTAAACCCTAAACCGCCAGACACCAAACCCAAAACATGTGCGGGTTTTAGGCTCTGGGCATCGGCCTTGGGGATTCATGATAGAGGGCTGAGGACCCGGTAAAAGAGGTATGATGATTTGTAACCTGACACAAATTGCGATGCTGTAATCATGCAATGCAAATCAGAAGAGTATGTTCGAATACAGTTTGCATCCGGAACCTCCTCCACAGTGTACTTCTCACACATCTTTCCGAATCCGGGCTTGTGATCGAAGACCTGAGCATCTTGGACCAAAGGGTCCGTTTTACAGCGTGTTCAGTCATGAGAGCAGTTCGGGTGTAGGCCTGTGGAGTTTAGAGGTCCAGCGATTTGGGGACTGTAGGGTTTGGAGTACTGATAAGTACTTATCATAAGGCCTCCCCTAACCCTAAACGACCCTAAACCCTAAACCCAGAACGCCAAACCTTGCAGAGGCCCTTCAGTCGGACATGGGATCAACAGGTGTTGGGTTGGGGCAGCTTCGAGGGTGACGAAGGTTGGTCTGGGAGTGGATACGCGTGCCGGGATGTAGTGTGCGTGTATATATATATATATACAAATAAAATACCACGGATATAATATATATATATATATATACATATGTATACACACATACGTGTATGTGTATATATATATATATACATACATATATGTATATATACATAGATGTATAGATATAGAATAATATCAACATAAAGATAAGAAAGAAATAAACATGCACATGCGTGTGTGTATATATATATATATACTTATTTATACACGTGCCCCGGCCCCCTCCCCTCAAGATCTACCGCAGCCGTGGTTCTTGGGGGCGTGAGGTGCACTCCAAAATTTCCATCCCATAGAATCGATTGGAACCCGGGTCCTGGTTGCTACACATATGGGATTTTCCGAATACAAGGGGTACCTTATTTGGGGTCCTTATAATAAGGATCCTACTGTTTGGGGTACTACATTAGGGTCCCCTATTTTCTGAAACCCCAACATATAGCCCCTTTGTATTTGTGGTACACCGTACCTCAAAAATACCAAGGCCCACATACTACCAGAACCCTCCACTCCGAAGAGAAGTGGGCACAGCTGGGTCAAGGAAAATGAGACGAATGCCGAGTACCCAGTCGAACGATCCTCAAACCTCCCGAGTGAAATGAGGCAGTACCGGAATTGCACGAATGTAAGTACGCAAACAGCCTTCAAGTTAGGGTTTAGGGTTTAGGGTTTATGGTTTAGGGTTTAGGGTTTAGGGTTCAAATCCGCTGAGACCGAATGCCCCCGGAGTCCTGACAAGCACCACCCAACTACAAATAGGCGAGGTCCAGGCCCAGCCGCGACCATCAGCGAGCTCCAGGTAAATCACCCCTTGCGGGCCTGACACAGGAACTCTGGGTGTTCGATCGTTGGGGCTCTTATGGCTCGTATGCAGGGGTTTGTTCTAAAAATATCCCGACACGCTGAACCTAAACCCTAAACCCTAAACCCTAAACTGTAAACCCTCAACCGTCTTAACCTATGCTCCATGAACAGCAGAAGAGAGACCTCCTTCAAAGAGCTGGAATTGATAAGGACCCGAACGGATGCCGTGAGCATGGCAGCTTTGCACGAGCAGTGCAAAGCATGGTTTTACGGCTCAGGGTTTAGGGTTTAGGGTTTAGGGTTCAGGGTTTAGGGTTTATAGGGTTTAGAGGATCAGGGTAAAGTGGTTTTGGGTTCCGGGTGTGAAGTTCGGGGTTTAGAGTGGAGGGTCCTAATTACTGGGGTTCAGGGTGGAAAGTTCGGGGTTCAGAGTTGAAATATACGGGCCTTAATGATTAGAATAGGGTTTTGGGCTCCTTTATAGTGTAATTATGGCAAGGAAACCCCTAAATAGTATAGGTAATTATTGAGGCCCATATACTAGTTACTATTCGTGGTCTATACCTGAAGCTCCCATGCAAAGACCCATAGACCTGGAGCAACCAGCTAAACCCCTAAACCCCTAAACCCCTAAGACGCTAAACCCCTTAAATCCCTAAAACCCTAAAACCCTGAAGCCCCACAACCCTGAACCCCTAAACCCCTAAACCCTGAACCCTAAAGCCCTAAAGCCCTAAACCCAGGAGCATCCCTAACCCCTGAACCCTCCACAGCCCCGAGGCCCAAATAACCCTAAGAAAGTGTTTAGAGTTTAGGGTTCAGGATTTAGGATTTAGGGTTTAGGGTTCAGGGTTCAGGATTTAAGGTTTAGGGTTTAGGGTTCAGGATTTAGGGTTTGGGGTTTAGGGTTCAGGATTTAGGGTTTATGGTTCGGGATGTAGAGTTTTTCAAAATGATTCGAGGGCTTTGCAGAATCATACCTCGTTGGTGTGTTGAGAATTGTGGCTTTCTTGCAGTATTACACCCTCTCGGGCACACATGGCTCAAACTACTCCGAACGACAGGGGCTTGAAGGGGCCTGGTGCTTAGGGTTTAGGGTAGTATATTATAATACATTAGTGTATTATGGTATCTTCGAGTATATCATAGTATATTATGGGCTATGAAATAACATGCTACATTCGATGCCTCGAAACCTCGACACGCGGCTAGGCATGATTGACCACATAAAACATTACATAAGACCCTTGGCTTTGACAACCGAGTGCACTACTGCCCTGCTGTCTTGCTGGTTGGAAACCAACGGAAGGCACCTAAACCCTAAACCCTAAACCCTAAACCGGATGTCAAGCCAACGCGCCTGGTTTCTCCTGACTCACACCTCGGCCGTCAAGAGATAGCGAACGAGGCGTGACTTGCTTACATGTCGTATGCCACACATGGCAGATGCTGCCTTTCTGAGACGGATCAGCTCAACTTGCGATCCGGAGGAGGCCTTCATGAACTCAAATCTGCGTGCACGAACGATACACCGACATTGACAGCCCCATCTGAAGATCATATCAACCCCAAGCGTGTCTTTGAGGTTCTACAGTTGCTCAACTGGCTATGCTAAGACTGCACATCCCCCAAACCCAGTACCCTTTAGCAGTTTCATTGTGAGCAATGGTATGAACCCCTTCGAAGACCAAACCTGAAACCCTCAAACCCTCAACCCCAAACCTTAGAACCTAAACCTCCAAATTAAACCCTAAATAACCCTCACCGAGGGGGAACTCTCGGCGTCCATCTTTGCCCCAGTAAAAGAGAGTTGAGCACGATGCGCGAACCCAAATTTGAGAAACGATGTCCTGTGTTGTGCTTAAAATCGTATTACTTGCATTATGCGTATTTCATTCTGTTAGACTGTATCACATGACTGCATATTAGGTTATTCAAAACATACTCTTTTCAATGCTATTACGGTATATTCACTTCTTTTCTTTTCTGTTCGATTATATCAGTTCGATCGGTCATGTCATATCGTTTTATCCCCATGTTAAAACATTTAGGTTCTAGCATGTTCTACTGATTCTACTGTATTATGTTGCACTAAGTCATGGTTATATTACATTGTACTAAGCGGCATTATTGCATGTCATGCTCTTTTTGGTTTAGCGCTAAAGAAGCTGGATCACAGTACATCTTAGCGCATGGCAGTGTGTTTTACTATCAGGTATTGCCGTTTGTACAATGCAAGATAATCTGTATTCGTTATATCTTCCCATTACATGGTGCTGTACTTGCGTTCACGGTGACATGTTGCAATGCTTGTAGTTGAAAACTGGTTTAATGTTGTAGCCCGTTATGTTGCTATGCCGGGTAATGCTATGTGATGCTCTGCTATGTTGGGTTCTGCTTTGTTATGGTAGGTTATTTGCTGATGTTGCTGTATGTCGTGCGTTTGCACTCTGTGTTTCGGATCATATTGAGTCACTAGGTTATGTGATATTAGACTCCACATCACTGTAGGATGTTGGGCGATGGTATGCTGTGTGCAAACTCATACCATTCACATTTATCCCTAGTAATTAGCATTCTAATCTGTTCTGATACATGATAAAAGTAGCATGATAGTTGTTGTACTAGACTGTAGAATACGGTGAACCAACACGACTTTCAACTATTTACCTTGGTAGCGTCGACAATTTGTATAGTATGGCTGGTACCCGAACATCTCTGTCGTCCTGAACTCCTGTGTACTATGCATCTTCTTCCCCTGGCGAAAAATTGCAAGATTGGCTTTTCAAGAGATGCAAGCTGAACTCACATCATCTGTTATACCGGAATCTAATTCAACTCTATTCAGTAAAAACATAACCTAATCCAACTTAACCCAATCCAAGATCATTGAATATCGTAACGTATAGTACTATCTTGCAATATATGTTAATATACCCTCAAACCCTAAACCCTAAACCCTAATCATACGGTATCAGATTGCATTGTCCCTACTCCACCGAGGCCAAGCTCCAGGCAAAAGATGTCGCCAGCACCCAAACAGTGCAAAGAGCGACCGCCATCGACGTTGGGCTCGGACCTCGTGCGGACAGGGTTTTCGGGTTTGGGGTTTTAGGGTTTAGGGGTTTTAGGGTTTGGGGTTTTAGGGTTCGGGTTTAGGGGTTAAGGTTTGGAGTTTTAGGGTTCGGGTTTACTAGGTTTAGGGTTTAGGGTTTAGGGTTTAGGGTTTGGGGATCTTTGTCCCGCTCGAGTCTGATGCCAGGGAGCAAGCATGTAGGCCGAGTGGAGTCTAAAGTCTTGACAGGACTTTACCAGGAGCCGATTTAAGCTTGATACTGTAGGAGCAATACTATTTTGGGGGTTCCTTATTATATAGTATACTGGGCCCCCAAAGCCTATTCTACTTATTAAGGCCCCACTATTGTTCCTGCTGGTTTTAGGCGGCGGAATCCGACCAAGCTCCATCGGGATGCAAAACCCTGAAGGCTCTGAGGGGCTGTCCGGATGTCCAAGTGGCGGCCATCCTGTGGACAGTAGCGCCACAAAGAGGCCTCGCGAGTGCACAGAGTTAGGGCCCCCAAAAAAGCACATAAGCAAAAATTAGCATCCGGATATCCCATATAAACCCCTTATAATAAAGCCCAATAAGGTAGGGATATCCCTATAAAAAGCTTATGCTTCTGTGATTTTTGTGTCCCTAAAGAGTGGTCATCATAAACACGGTTGTACCGTACATATCCCGGACATGCACGACCCCAGGATGCGTAAAGTATACATTGTCCCAGGACGCTAGTTCAAGTTTAAGCGACTTAGGGACTATGTAAAATAACCGCAAGCACATTTAAGCCGTGCAATCATAAACAATGCAATTCTGATTACGAGGGTACCTTAACTTAACCCCACCAACAGCACCAGCACCAGGAGGACCACCACATCAAGAACACCAGAACCAGCACCAGCACCAGCAGCAGCACCACCACATCATCAGCAACAGAACCAACACCAGTAACAGCACCACCACCCCACCACCACAAACAACGCACACCGGCAGAATCACTAACCACCACCAACCACCGCCATCACCATCAGCACCATTGCCACTGTACTGATGCTGCTGCTGCTACTACTACTACTACTACTGCTGCTACTACTACTACTACTGCCGCTAACTGCTACTACTGCTACTACTATTTTGATACTACCACTACCACTGACGCTACTACGACTACTATGACGACTAGGACTGCTACTTCGCCTACTACTGCCACTACCGCCGAGAGATTTGTGGAGTGGACTGATGGGAGGGAGAAGCGTACGACTGGAGGAAACCTTTTGCCCAAGTGAAGAAGCCCGGTCGAATTGTTGGCCAGGTTGACCGAAACCCCCCCTAAACCCTAAACCCTAAACCCTAAATCGTACCAGAGATGCTAGCTAGTTCTCACGATGGCAACCGTTTGCAGCCAGCCGCCTTGCGAGGTGCACCTCCCCATCCATAGCCTCCGAACCTCAGCATGCGATTGATGGAAACTTTGCAGACCTTCGTCAGTCTCCATTCTGCTACATCCAAGAGTACAGCACAAGAGTAGCAGTCACAATCCGTGTAATGTTATTGCTACGATAGTTCTTACTACTACCTTTGAGAATCGCTGCTGCTGACGATGATTACTGGTTCTACTGGCTGGTACCACTCGTAAGATCATTGTGAGTACAGCTAAAGAGCGGCTGCCCCGCCGGCTCTGTACTTGACGACTGAACGTTGAAAGCAGGAATACCAGTGCCTACTCATGGCAACACAGGTCAGGCAACACAGATCAAAGGTAAGGCACTGCAGTCCCTAGAAGTAGTAGAAATACCAGTGAAATTACCAGCTGAAAACATTGCATGAAAGCTAGGTTGGGGACATTCCCCAATCTCCTTGCCCCTGCCGCACGTCGGCCGTTGTCCCACCAGCCTGAGCTCCAAAGATCTTGAAGGGCACACTGACCAAGGAGTTGCGCTGTAAAGCAACACTTAGGGTTTGCAGTCCTTGCCTTACGAACCCCAATTCCCCAAATGTCAATGTCGTGCAATCAAAACTGAACCTCCATCACAGCTGTCGTTCAAGCCTGACAAGCCACGAAGTGCAGGTTTGCTCTACGCATGCAAGTTGCATACGATATTTCTCTCACTTCTTCCTCACGGCCAAAGAGCAAAGCAAGCGAACTGCCCCTGCGCGCGCATGCACACTGGTCTGAACTCACTCACTCACTCACTCACTCACTCACTCACTTACGTCTTCCCCTCTCTTCCTCTCTCTTTCCTCTGTCTCTCTTCCTTCTCTCTCTCTCTCTCTCTTTCCATATATATATATATATAAGTTTGTATATATATATATATGTATATGTATCATGTTCATGTATATGTACGTGCATACGCACGTATGTATGTATGTATGTATGTATGTATGTATGTATGTATGCATGCATGCATGCATGCATGTAAACTTGATTAATTGTACTATCCACGAAAAGGGAAAATAAAACAATATACCGTCATACAAATAGCACACTTGAATATAGCATAATGCAACTAGGATATGATATAATGTAACTTAGTACAATAATAGAACTGGACATCGTAGAACACTACAGCAGCTGAAATTATAATGTGGTAATTTATCTTGCACTGAATTCCCATATGAAATCAAGCCACACAATGTAATAGAAAGTTAAAGAAAGCACCATAATCGAATCATATTCTATTATGTATGTACATACTGTATGCACACAAACACACATGCACGTGAACCATTACACCAGTTATCGACAGACTGTCATGAGCGTTGACTCTAGCATGCTTTGACTCCAAAGGGATATGTCTGAGACATTACCGAAATAACCCACACATCACTGCACTGAACAGTTGAATTCATAAGGCAAAGATGTAGGAGCTACATGTCCGATTCCCTGGGCACGAGACGTTCCGAGATCGTCCATACCTCGTGAAGTCTCTGTGCCTGCACCCCGATAACCATAAACCCTCAGTGCGAAGCCGGGCTTGGAACGAAGGTGCCTGGCCATGCAAACGTTGGAATTGAGGGCTCGGCGAGAAAGTGTGGGAGGCGTGGCAAGAGGCTCATTGTGCTAAGGGGCTAGAGCTCGGACGCTTTGAGGTTTGGTTTTAGGGCGGGTTTTAGGGCAGGATACCTGGATCACGATCGTAGCTTTCGTGGCTAACGACTCCGAAGTTGTGCAGGCTCAATAAGCTCTGGTCTGAGGGGGTTCGGGGCTGGTTTAGGACGGGCTGCCTACTTCCTTTGAGTCGACGTCACGGGCCTCCTCTGTCCTCGACATCTGGCAGTAGGGGAGGGTATGTACGATTGTGTAGTAAACATACGGGGACTGTGGGTGGGGTATACGGTTCAACCTATCCAAATCAAACCCAAAGCCTTCTCAACCGCGAAATGCAGAAGGCCGTTGTTCTGACTCCGGCTGAAGTGCCACAGACCCCCGAGAACCGACTTCGAGCAGTTAGGCCCAACTATGCAACGGTGTGCCAGTTGCGGGAGCACCTCTGCAATGCAAAGAAACATCAGCGGCGCGCCGGTTTAAGGCTGCGCCTTCGTAGCCTTTGCCCTTGCCCATGTCGTCTTTGCCCTTGCCCTTGCCATCTTTGCCCTTGCCCTTGTCCATGGGAGGTTCTGCGCGGAAACAGGGCTGCAGGACCGTGACAACTTCGGAGCGATGATGATGAGATGAAGCAGGAGGATGAGGAGAAGGAGGCGGGGGAGCGAGACAATGGTGATGATGCTGATGGGGCCTTGATGATCACGATCATGAAGAAGAAGATGATGGTGAGGATGGCTCAGTGATGACGATAACAGAGAGACGATGGCGACGGCGATGATGTGGTAGTGACAACGACGATGGCCATGGAAATGGCAATCATATCGGTGACTGTGCTACATAAGGCAAGGTCATGCCGGATGCCCTGGCCCTGACTCGCCTCCCGAGTCTCAGCATTGCGCATTGACAGTCGAATGCAGTTCCGGTTTAGTGTTTAGGGCTTAGGGTTTAGGGTTTAGGAGAGTCAGGCCCACGGGACACTTGGATCTCGTCTGAAGCATGCATGAGCTGCAAAACAACGTCCATTGAGATGGGAATGGAGCTCAAGAACCAGCAGTGGCTGCGAAAAGCCAGGGCCATATAGAAACCCTGTATAAAGCCACTTCAGAAACCAAGCTACTATAGGGGCCGAAATGACTGCCACTACTATTCTGGGGTTCCTTATTATAACTTTAGTATACTATTCCCCAAAACCCTATTCTCATTATCAAGGCCACTCTACCATATGGGGGTTTCCGAAAATAGGGGACCCTAATATAGTACTTAAATAGTAGGATCCTTATTATAAGGACCCCTAATTAAGGCACCCCTTATTTTCGGAAACTCCCATGTTTCGATGTTTCGGGCCATGTTCCCGCTGTTCCCGAGGCCCAATCGTGCATTTTTCCCCTCGCAGCTGTGTGTTGAGTGAGAGCTGCTGGCCGGAAGGAGCATTGGGTTTAGGGTTTAGGGTTTAGGGTTTAGGGTTTAGGGTTTAGGGTTTAGGGTTCAGGGTTTAGGGTTTAGGGTTTAGGGTTCGCGGAAGGAAGTGCGGTGGTTTAGGGTGTAGAGGTGTAGGATCTGGGGGGTTCGCAGAAGGACTACCCCTGTATACTTTCACCGACCCCAACCGGTTTTGTTGTATCCAGATTCTAGATCCGGGTATTTCATTCGGACCCTGCCAAAAAGGGTTATATCCTAGTGGGCCAAGGCAGGCTCATGATTCGCTCACGCTGCGTGGACTCGTTGCTGCAGAAGGCCTGCAGCAGGCAACACAAACGTGTTGCAGAGAAGATCATCTCAGTCAAGCGGCTTCTGCAGTATTGCACTGTAGGGGCCACCGTGTTTAGGGTTTAGGGGTTTAGGGTTTTGTGTTTGGGGGGACATTGCAGTTAGTTTCGAAAGTTTTGAATCGCATCAATCCCGAATCAATCAGCGCAATCCCTACCCTGCGAGCTCACGCGCCAAAGCCTTCCGATTTGGAGGTTCATGGGTACTTATAAGTGGAGTTATAAGTTCCCCTAATGTAGGTTATAACTGTAGTGACCCTCCTTTTAACCCTACTTATAACTACCAAGAACCCAGCTAAAGTTACTAATTGCCCCTGCAATACTGCAGGACCCAGTGAAACATAGCTCGGATGTGCCCCACATGTAAGGCGCCTGCAATCTCTGTTTGCTCGTGCGGAGCTAGAGACAGCCAGAAGCGACTGCACAGATAGAGGGGCACCGGGTAACCCTCCACGGGGCTTTCATCCTGGGTTGCATTGAGCTCCAATCCCTACACCCTTTAGAACCCTAACCCCTATAAGCCCTAAACCCTAAACCCTATAAGCTCCAATCCCGACACCCTTTAGAAACCCTAACCCTTATAAGCCCTAAACCCTAACCCTCAGAAGTTGTTGCAGAGTTTCAGAAAGAGTTCTTCGACTAGAGGCTTTGCGGGTTGGGGTTCGCTGTCCAACCCTAAACCCCAAAACCCCTAAACCCTAAACCCTTAAACGAACCCTAAAAGGTCATTGCCGAATTCCTCTATCATCGAGGCAAAGGTTACGGGGTTACGATTCGGAGTTGGGCTTAAGGTATGTTAGGGTTTAGAGTTTAGGGTTCATATACGGTATATGGGCCTAGTATATGGGTAGTTTTCTAAATTAGGCTCCCTTTTAGGGTCCTTCTTATAAGAGTGCCGTATTATATTGGGGACCTAAAGAGGGACCCTACTTTGGAAAACTACCCATATATGTGTTGGTGTGACAAAGGAACCTTCCTGGAGGATGCAGTCATCAGGTGTCTTCAGCAGTCGAGAGGTCGTCAGGGTGTAGATAGTCCCTAGTCTTTCCACAAAGTTCCCCAGTACCCAACCTTTAAACATTTTTGGGTTCTTATAATTTAGTAGTAATCTGAAAGTTTAACCTGTCATTTCCCTGGGTTATTGGGGCAGTAAGCAAATCCAAACGTCTCAAAGTTAGCATACTGAAGCCCGGGAGCCATTCTGCGTCTGAGTGCTGCTAGTACTTGTCTAAGTACCATGTTTATGTTCATCATCGTCGTCAAATTGCTGGTAGGCGGTTGCTGCTGTAGCTGTCTGACCCTGAACCCTAAACCCTAAACCCTAAACCCTAATCCAGCTACATGAGAAACCTGAACCTTGAAGCCCACCGTATGCCTCAAAAGCAGAAATAAACCGTCAGCTCAAAAGGCAACAGATGTAGAGAGTGTAAAGGATTAGGGGATGCAGCATACTTTTCTTTGAGGGGCCTTCTGAGTTGTAGGATTCTGATGCGAGAAAGCCACGAAACTCGAGCTTTCAAGGGTTTAGGGTTTAGGATTCAGGGTTTAGGGGTTAAGCTTCAAGCACTGAGGACAAACAACTCTAAGTATCTCAGCAAGTTGCTGCAGTGTGCTCTCTTTGGAGTTTCAGCGGAGAGGACTTGAACATGCATGCAGCATTGCATGCATGGTCATGATATGGGTAGTTCTCTAGATTAGGGTTGCTTCGGTCCCCAAACTAGTAGGGCACCCCTAGAAGTTTGACCCCCCACCTAAACCCTAAGCACTAAACCCCCCAAAAGGGAGCCTAATTTAGAGAACTACCCTTTATACCTGACTATGACAGATGGGCCTTCGGGGATCCTTTTGGTTTCTCCCTTGTCGGGCCGAATTATATGAGAGGATCTTAACGGTTTAGGGTTTAGGGGTTTGGGATTTTGGCGTTTCGGGGTTTAGGGGTGTAGGGTTTAGGAGTGTAGGAGTTTAGGGTTTAGGGTTTAGGCTTTAGGAGTTTAGTGGTTTAGGGGTTTAGGGTTTTAGGGTTTAGGGTTCAAACATTTTGTGAGGCCTTCAAGGTTCAACCGAGTCTACGGTCAGAGACTTCGGGTAAAGCTTCAGCTTGCCTCGCGCATGCCATCTTCGCTCTGGCTGAAATTCGTGAACAGACTTGTGGGAGTTTCAGAAAATAGGGGACCCTAATATAGTACCTTAAATAGTAGGATCCTTATTATAAGGACCCCAAAATAAGGTACCCCTAATTTTCGGAAACTCCCTTGTAGCATCGATTCAGGCCCCGCAGGTTGTTGACTAACGACCGCCTCAGAAGCCACTGCTTCCTTGTGTGCGATCAGTAGCCAGCGATGTGTGAATTCTGCTGGGCAGCTCAGGGTTTAGGGTTTAGGGTTTAGGGTTTAGGGTGAGCAGCTCAGGAATGCATCTTAAATGACGCTTGTTCGGCGGTTGCAACGCAAGCAGCTAGATCCAACTCTTACATAGAGTCTGTTTCGGCCTGGTTGCAACAAACAGGAAGTAGCAAGACAGGCGCGGGGAGTATAACTTCGGGTGCTGCAAAAATCGTGCCTCCACGTCTCACCTCGAGGCCACTCGTTTCAGATGGAGCTCCCACATGTCGTCTGGGTCCAGACCCCTTGTGCTTCGGGTCGGTCCATGAACAACAGGTGATGTGAGGATTTCGCGTTGGCATGCTTCAAAAGAAGCATAGAAGGTACCTGTAAAGCCAGATAAACTGTAAGAGTAATGTGGGTAGTTCCCTAGATTCGGGTCCCTGCTTAAGTCCCCAACATAGTACGGCACCCTTAAGAATAAGGACCCCAACCCTAAACCCTAAACACTAAGGACCC
>CAJNDV010003381.1:36594-51346 GCA_905221635.1 Symbiodinium sp. CCMP2456
GGTGGTGGTGGTGGCGGTGGTGATGACGATGATGATGATGATGATGATGATGATGATGATGAGGGCTGTTGCGCGGATGACAACGGCGCTGATAATGACTGTGTTTATGCTGTTGGCAAGGATCTTGCTGTTGGTGAGGACGATGATCAGGGTAATAAAGGTCGGGGTAATCAAGATTATGAAAACAATGAATATGATTAATATGGCGGTGGTGGTCGTCATGGTGATGGCGATGGTGACGGTGGCGCTGGTGGTCCTGGTGCTGGTGGTCCTGGAGCTATAGTGCTGGTGGTGCTGGTGGTGGTGGTGGTGGTGGTGGTGATTGTGCTGCTGCTAGTGCTAGTGCTGGTGCTGGTGCCGGTGCTGGTGGTGAGCTGCAGTGGTTTTAACTGCGCCAATGAATCCTGCTGATGTTAGTTTATATAATGCCCTGACCAGCTTGACTTGGGCTTCGGGGTAAAATGTATATCGAGGTCGTACACGGACCATCGTGCTCAATAGGGTTTCGGGGCAGAACGCATGTTTAACGTACTTATCTCAGGCCCTAAGCCTTAAACCGCAGTTCTGGCCAGATTTGTCCTCGCGTCGTGCACATCCACACGTAGTTTATAGTCAGCGCTTACTGGCCTTCTTAAGCTGCTGCTTCTCTTGCTGCCTGCGCCAGGCCACTGCCTTCTTCCAGGCCTTCTCCAACTCCTTGGTTGATAAATCATCGGCGGGGAATCTCGCGTTGATAGTCTGCTTACGTTCGGACACCCAGAACCAGGCTCTCCAGCATCTCCCTTTCCAGAAGATCCCCTTCTGTTTCCGCGGCGGCTCAAAGTTGGGGGAGTTCACTGCTGGGCGCTTCCGCTTCGTTGGCAGCCCCAACTCTTTGCCCAGCTTCCGGGCGCTGGCCTCGGCTTCCTGCTGAAGCTTGAAGCGGCCCCCATAACAGTACTTCTGGGTGGACGGGTTGTACATGGACACACGCCACCTCTTCTCGTCCTTGCAGAAACAAACGCCTTTCGCGGCGGAGAGGACACCTGTCGACCGGGTGGGTTTCTTCGTAGACTTCTTGGCCAGCTCCTGGGCTTTGGTTCTCGGAGTGACCGGCTTCCGCTTAAGCTTCTGGGCCGCGGCTTTCTCGCTGGCCTCGGTTGTACCCCCCACGGCCTCTCTTTTTGGTGGCTGTGTCCCTGGGCTGCACCTGCTGGCGCCCAGCCATTTGCCTGTCAGGAACCGGGCCGCTCGGTCTCGGCTCGACTGCCTCTGAATGCTTCTCGCCGGGCTCAGTCGAGCCCTCGTGGAACTGCACAGCAGAGCCTGAGCTCGGCGAAAGCATCAGCATCCCGTAGGCCTGTTCAATGAAGGCTGTTGCCCAAACCAGGCTTTGGGCTCTCTTTTTGTTTAAGGGGTTTAGGGTTTACAGCATCCCGTCCTCCGTGAGTTCGGAGCCACTGCCCGCGCGAACTCGCGGAAGATCACGTATCCAGGGGCGCATCTGCAGATCACATCCAACATCGAGCCGTGGCTCAGATCCGGAATCCTCAAAAAGGCCATTGTGCTGGTTCTCGCGGAAGAACTCGTGCAACTCAAACAACTCCTCTATGCTGAGGAGTTGTACACATGGCGTCGGCTCGTGCTTCTTGCAGCCTTGCCAGAGAATAGCTTCTAGCCCCAGATAGGGACAGGCTGGACAACAGGGCTTCGTGGGCAACCACCTCTCGCCAGAGGATTGAAATCTAAGGCATTGCTCGCCCCACTCTGCCAGTCGCGACTGGAAAGATCGAACTGAGATGTCCGGGCTCTTCTGGCTGCACAGCCTCTTAGCATTTCCGATCGGCTCAGCCCACTCATCCGGCTCCTCTTTGGCCATAGCGAGGGCGCGAAGCCACAAGTCCTTTTAGAGTTAGCATGCGTAGACCCTCGCATCTTGATTAAGCCATCGACTATAAAAGTCCAAACCCGCCAAACATGCGTTTCATGACCTGAGCCAGTCGATAAGAAGACTGACGGAGTGGCTTGGGGTACAGATTTCTAGTTGGGGCATCACGTGCGGGTGGTGTTGGCCATCACCATCACCCTCACCATCATCAAAATCATTGTCAGCTGTTCGTCCAGCCTACACATCTGCCGTAACATGCCTGGACGCTGCCGTGGACAAAAGCCTTCAAGACCCGATGACCCAACTTGGTTGGATGATTTGAGAAGCGAGTCTCGCGGTCGCCTTTGCCAGCATCCTTGCCCCCATCTTTTCCTTGGCTTTGGGTATCAGGTCTCGGGTTTACAAGTATAGGGTTCGAGGTTTAGGATTTGGGTGTGTGGGTTGGGCGTTCTGCACAGGCCAGACTTGCTGTCCGAACAGCCATGGCTGTCATATACTTACTCTAATGAAGTAACATTAAAATCGGCAGACTTGCCCATAGCACTCGTTCGCAAGCTCAAGCCTTTCTCGCTGCTTGTCAATAATCAGAGCTTTGCAGCCGGTCCATGCTAACTGCACCGTGTAAAGGACCCGAGCAAACGGAGGGCCGCTTGTAACCCAGTAAAAGCCATGTGTGTGCATCGTGTGTCTTCCAGTTTAGATTCGGGGTGATGCTTGCAAATAGCGCACTCCTACAAAGCTGGACCATGCACGCGATGGAAGGACTGCTGTAGATTACTGTAGAGGAGGTGACTACTACTACTACTACTACTACTACTACTACTACGTGAAACTACTTCCTGCGCTCTTTGCAGGCGGTAGGCCGCCATGTGGGGGCGGCAGGCGTATCTTGTTGATCTCCACTCCGTCCTTGCAGTCCTGGGACACGGGAAGACCGGGAACCCCGGGCATGCAATCTGCATCGGCTACCTGCGCTGAGCAACCCATAAGTATGTCAGGATGTATTTTGAGGGTGACTCGATATTCAACAACGTACCAAAATATCTCGTGCTGAGGAGTGCAGCCTGAACGACCACGGACACTTAAAAAGTACGAGTGCCACCCGAAACCACCACGGTCTGAGCTGTGCAAGCAAACTCTTTCACGGCTTAGGTAGGTTTATTGTAGGAATATCTGAGAATCTGTGAGCTGTGCGGACAACTGCTTCAGCCACCCATGCTCAACGCCAAGCCTCAAGCCGAATAGAGTTTAGGGTTTAGGGTTTAGGGTGCAGTTGGCAACAGCCCAATACCAACAAGTTTAAGCTGAAAGCACCTGCCGCGCAACTCCAAACCCTTTACAGCAGCTTACAGAATCCCCACGCATAAACCGCAAAAAGCGGTGCCCCATACCGCCGAGGGGATGACAAGGTCGAAGGTTGCCATTCTCTGGCCTGGCATATGAGCAAAGAACCATGGGTGGATTGACCAAAAGCGAGGCACACCGTGTCAAGTCTTGCTGCTAAGACTCCTCCCCTCCAGCCATTCCTACACCTAATCCTACTCCTACGACTACTTACTACGACGACGATGACTACTACTACTACTACTACTACTACTACTACTACTCCTACTCCTACTCCTACTCCTACTACTGCTGCTGCTGCTGCTGCTGCTGCTGCTGCTGCTGCTGCTGTCACGGCTACTGCTACTGCTTCTGCTGCCCTTACTGCTACGGCTACTGCTGTACTGCTGCTGCTACTACTACTGCTAGCGCTGCTACTACCTGAGGCTGTAGACGATGCATGTGTAAAGGGGCTGAAGGTATACATGAGTGGTAATCTTATGGGGTAGGGCCTGGAAGGGGCCCAGAGACTGGAGTTGTTGGGTTGTGTCTCTATCTTTGTGTGATGCCATCACATCGAGTAATCCATGATTTCTGTGTTTATTCAGCATGCAATTCAGATGCCTTTCCTTCGGTTGTCACTCATAGACTTGCCTCCAGCAACATGCAGCCAGCAGTGGCTTTAGCGCGAGAGCAATTTTCGGTTTCATGCTAAGCTTTGACATCCGTCTCCAAAGGAAATTCTGGGCCTTGTCGGAGTAGTCGCGCAGGTATCCACGACTGCAGCTGTGAGAGAAAGGACGCAGCAGGATTTTGGAAGAACGCTCCAGGCTGGGCGAAACAGAGGACTTGTAGTCAACTTTGCAACAACGCGCAACAGCCCCCTACAGGATTCCGATCACAGTGCGCTGAGGCACATGGGCCTGGATAAAGGATGCTCTTCTCTCACTCTCATGTCCGCTTTGTATGCCAATTAGCTCAATATAGAAGGCTGAACAAATCTGACAAGTATTCCGATAATACACCCAAAGACCCTATTCTAATTATTAAGACTCTCTACTATCAACTTTGTCAGGTGTTCCAGGAGTTACCGGCGTTACCAGGCAAAGGCTTGCAACCGTTGGTTGCACTCCACTTTGCAAGCAGGTGCGCAAAACTCACTGTGGATGCTGTGACAAGTCACCCTCCATTCTAAGACGAAGCCCTGCATCCAGAACAAGAAATCAAAAAACTGAAACCCGAGCACACACATGGCGAGTGCCACAAAGCACTCGCAAGAAGCCCTACGACTGTTATGATAACACTGTAACATAACCATCATGGAACTAAACCATCTAAGTACAACATGCAATAAGCCTATATTAAAGGAAGTAAAAACCCCCAAGATCCCAAATTCAAACAATAAGCCCAAGCCGCTGGACCCTGAAGCCTGAACCCTAGAAACTTGAGCGCGCTAAACCCACCAAAAGACCCTGTAACTGCAGCGTCACTAAGCGACCCCATACTACATTCTCACTAAATGACCCACAAAAAACCTAAACTCTCAACCCTAAACCCAAACCCACTGGGCTGCTCGGCATTCATGGATGCACTGTGGTACTCCACCAACTCCCCGTCTGGGAACGGCATGATGGCATCGGGCCGGACACGCTGATGGCCTCGGCGACGCATGCACCACAAAGCTTCAACGGTCTAAGCTTGTTGTACAAGTTACTCTCATCATTTCCTATCACGGCTACACGGATTTGTGGGTTGAGGGTTCAAATTCGGGTCCAGGGTTTGCGGCTTCCGAGATCAGGGCTTAGAGATGGGAAGCGGCTTGAAGTAAACCCTCAAGCGGAGATCCGAAGACAGTGCACGCATCAGCAAGCCTTGGGGCCGGACAGTCCAAATCATAGCTGCCATCCTCCGCAGTCGACTTCTTACAGCTTCGGGTTCGAGGTTGCAGGTCTTGGGGTTTAGGGTTTAAACGGGTTCAGGGTTTGGGGCTTTAGGCATTTGGGGTTCAGGGCTTCGGGTTTAGGGCTTTAGGGTACAGGGCTTAGGGGATTGCAGTTTGTTGCAGGTCAGGGTTGAGGTCTAGGCTGCCTGCCGGGTTTAGGGTTGAGGGTTTAGGGTTAAACTATCAACCTACCTACCTACCGACCCGCGTACCGATCTATCTACCGGTCGATCTATATAAATTTTGTCGTTCGACCTACCTATACAGAACCCATGCATGGACACACGTACATCAGTAATTACATGTGTCATATGCATATGAGCGTGGAGCGAAATTCGAAGGACAGAAAGCGGACAATGTAGAGGGGTATCGGTTTTGGGATTGGTATTGGTTCTCCACAGAATTGGCTTCATTATATCTATATGTGTCATATGAGTCTTCATGATCCACAAGGGGTTGAAGCTTTAGAGTAAGGCGAGAATGAACAGTTCAGCATGCTTTGACTCAACGCTGCATGGTGGCAGTAGCAGTAACAGTGGTAGTAGTAGCAGTAGTAATAGTAGTAATAGTAGTTGTAATAGTTGTAGTAGTAGTAGTAGTAGTAGTAGCAGTTAGTAGCAGTAGCAGTAGCAGTAGCAGTAGCAGTAGTAATAGTAGTAGTAGTAGTAGTAGAAGTAGTAGAGCAGTAGTAGTACTAGTAGTAGAAGTAAGGGAAGTACTAGTAGTAGAAGTAATGGAAGTAGTAGTAGTAGTAGTAGTAGCAGCCGTAGTAGTGGCACACAATAGTAACTACTAATAAAACTAGTCTTCGTTTTTACTACAAAGTCAAATTCCTGGGCATTTGAGACGATTCCTAAAACTCTTCAGGAATCGACGATTTCTAGTATCGCTGCTTATACAAAGATTCAAGTTTTGAGCCCATGATGGGTTGTAATACAACTTTAGTACTGGGAATGCCTCGTTTGGGGTGCTGGCTGGATTGTGCCTGGTTGTAGTACAACTCTAGTACTGGAATGCCTCGTTTGGGGTCCCGGCTGGACTGTGCTTGGGTTGTAGTACAACTTGACATGGCACAGGTCCTTCTGCCTGCATCATGGTTAAGTACCGAAACTGCTATGCGACGACTGCTGGCGTGTGTTCTGTTAGCTTCAGTACGGCTGGGTACAGTAAGGGCTATGGGTCGATTCGGTCGAACACCCATATCAAAGTGGTATCGGTTTGGTATCGATTTGGGTATCGTCTTGAACACACATCCACATATGGTTTTTGTGGCTGGGCTTCTTCTGACTGCTTGTTGTACACATCCAAGACGAATCAATGCAAACAGCGCCCATAACCAAACGAGTAGCAAGACAAACTAAAACAGTCAGCGAACAGCACCAAAAGAGCAAACACGCCTAAAACTCAAGATACAACATGAATTGTAGGGAATCTTGCTGCCTCTAGAGCAACACCCATACATGTACGAAACATAGAGGAGAACGCACTAAATCTGTCAGCGAACAGCACCAAAAGGGTAAACACGCCTAAAACTCAAGATACAACATGAATTGTAGGGAATCTTGCTGCCTCTAGAGCAACACTAACACACATCAATCACCAGCAGCAGCTACGCATGTGCGAAACATTTAGCAAAACACCAGGGATATCGGTTTTGGGATTGGTATCGGTTCCCCATGAAAATCAACATTGTCCTCCTGTAGTACTGACACAAGAGGCTCTAATAACGCCCGTCGCTCATATGCATATCCAGGAATGAGTGTGTGTGTGTGTGCATGCATGCATGTGTGCACAGGTATATACATCTACATATCCACCCCAATCCCTCATTCCAAACAAAGCACAAGCCACGTTCTACTGTATTCCAGAACCCTACGTCCTAACGGAACTCCACCGACAGAAACCACACTAGGACTACTGTTACAACGGCTGTCGTATCACTGTCATGCTGGTCATTCTGGGATGAGTGGTGGAAACTGAACAAGGACAACTAAGACCGTGAGTCAGGAACCTGAATCCAAAAAATCGCGCTCTGCCTTCGAAGGACCACTCCCGCTGAAGCGCGGACCCAAGAACCATATCAGAGAACCGACTAGAATCAGAAAAAGGCCGAACAAAGGCCTCTTTTGACCCTCCGCCAATCAACAAGACTTCAGAAGAACTTCAGACATCATAACCTCCCTAAGCCCTGAACCCTAAACCCTAAACCACAAAAAAAAACCCTGAGCCCTGACCTCCCATGGGCCCGCTACCACAGCGGCCAAGCGAGGACCACTGGGCCCCTGGCTGACAGGATTTTAAGAGGATTCTTCGAGATTCTGCTTGGGTTCATTACGGCCTTGTCAAAGGTTCTATAAGGGCTGGCTAAGGGTTTCATAAGGGTTCTGGAACGGTTCTATACATGTTCTTTTCGGGTTATACCAAAAACTTTGTCAGGCTTTGTAGGCTTTTATGGGCTTACAGCCTATAGGGTGTACGAGTTTTAAGGGTACTTGGCAAGCTTCTTATAAGCTTTGTACTCATTCGGACGTCGGGAGGTTAAGCAAGAAATGCTCCGGTGCTTTAAATTCTGCCGCGGCTTTGGCTGATCAGGGTGTTTAAGGCTTGAGACATTCAAGCGCAACTGTTCAGGATTGCTCGGGCGTAGCGCTGTCTATGGGTTCTAAGTCGTAACAGAGGCCGCAAGCTAAGCGGAGCTGAACACGCGAACCGAGTGTTTTACACAACTCCAAATTGCGGCGACCCTAAACATCTAATGTCGGCAGAAGGATGGCTCTTATGTAATGCCTTTACCTTTCGTAAGTAAGCACTCTGAAATCACCAATACGTGTTGGTCGCCAGCGTTCATGCACAGATATTTACTTCCCCAATAAGCCAGGGAAATAAAAGGCTAAACTTTCAGATTACTACTGAATCATAAGAACCCAAAAAGTTTAAAGGTTGGGTAACCCTAAACCCTAAACCCTAACCCTAAACCCTAAACCCTAAACTTGTTCGCACTGCTTTTGGTCTAACTGAACTCTGACCCTTCTTACGCCTGAGCAGTGCTCTCCAAAGATGCCCCTGGCCTCGCTGTTAATGTAGGGGCCTTAATAATTCGAATAGGGTTTTGGGGTTCCTTTAAAGGGTTCCTTTGAAGGGTTCTATAAGAGCTACTATAAGAGTTTAGGGTTTAAGGTTTAGGGTTTTGGGGCCTATTATACTACACTTTAAATAAGGAACCCACCCAACAAAAATGGTAAAGGTATTATTTAGGCCCCCTATATTACACCCTCATATCCGAGACCTGCCAACCCAAACGACCAATCAGGCGGTTTCGGGGCCTTGAACACCACGGCAGCTCCATGGTAGTATCGAGGCATGGCGAACCCCAAACCCTAAACCCTGAACCCTAAACCCTCAAACCCTAAACCCCTAAACCCTAAACCCCTAAACCCTAAACCCGAAAACTCTAAACCCTGAACCCAACACCTAAACCCTACACCCCAAAACCCCTAAATGCCAAGGCCAAGAACTTCGCGGCCGGATTTAGGGCTTCTCGACGTTTCGCACTTGGGGTTTAGGGCTTATAGGGGTTTAGGGTTAATAGGGTTCATAGGGTTTACAGGATTTAGGGTGAATAGGGTTTACGGGTTTTGGGTTTAGGTTTTAGCGCCTTTTTGTATCGGATCCACGGTCAAAAGGGTGCCCTGGGGTTCAAGGTCCCAGAGGAGACTTCTCCGCCCGGTTGCAATGAAAGGGTTTAAGGCATGTAGGGTATGGGGTTTAGGGTTTCCCTAAACCCTAAACCAAAAACAGTGGATCCGATTGCAGAGCTTTCTGGCTTGTTTGGGCAAGTGGAACCTACAACCTAATGCAACTACGGCGCAGACTGTAAGATCCATGCAATGCCCTTCCTTTGCACCTTGTTGCTTGCAGAGCCGTGCTTGCAGCGTGAACTACTGTGATGCAATGTCCACTAATGTAGTCATCGGACTTCTTGCTAGCTGACTCGCAATCAGGAGCACGGCCAGACTGAGCTAAAGCAGTGTAGCCAACAGCTGCGCAAGCGATCGAAGTGCGGCCACAGCGACTCGGATGCTTTACAATCCCCACTGCCTAAACCCTGTAAAAAAAAACCTATAAACCCTAAACCCCTTAATCCTAAACCCTAAACCCTAAACCCCTTAAGCCTATGAGCCCTAAACCCCTTTTCTCGAATGTCCCCATAAGCCGAAGAACTTTGCCGGGCCCGGCCCTGAAATCCAAGTAGAATCCATAAATGCTGTTCAGGTTGCAGGTGGCCACCCATAGGCCCCATAGGGTTTAGGGTTTAGGGTTTAGGGTTTAGGGTTTGTAGTTCCTTTTGGGGGTTACCTTATAACAGGATCCTAAATATAAGCCACAGAAAAGGAACTACAATGGGGCCTATGAGCACGGTCACATTCAGCTGTCCTCAGAGTAGCGATGCCCGAAGTTCCTTGGCAAAAGCTGCTCTTCTCGAGATTCGACGAGCTTGAGGTTGATATGGGTGGCGATCAGAGTAAACAACAGCTAGAGCAAGGAGCCATCGCTGACACAGTCTCGTCCGGAAAGTGATGCCTAAACTCTAAACCCTAAACCGTCCTAAACCCGAAACCTTAGACCCTAAACCGTCCTAAACCCTAAACCCTAAACCGCTGCACGGGGGGATTTAGGGTTTAGGGTACCAACTTCGAAAGGCTACCGCGACAACCTGGGAGTCGTGCGGGCCCAGAACTTGCTGAGGAGCCTTGCAAGAAACGCATTGGCGAGGCTGAGCCGGGTTTACTTGGAGGTTCATGGGTAGTTATACGTGGAGCTATAAGGGACTTATAACTCCACTCCTAACTACTTATAACTAACCATGAACCTCCAAGTAGGGTTTAGGGTTAGCCCGAGGGCAACAGAAGTACCAGGATGGAGTGATCAAGGGACTAAATAAAGGAAGAACTCTTAAAGGGACCCTTGGGATTATGTAGGGGCTTTATGGGACTACATAAGGGGTATATAAGGATTATATAGGGTATTCGGATTAGGGGTCCCTTCTAGGGGTCCCTCCTACTGTCCCTTAAAGTGAGGAGTCGGAGGAGTAGTTACTGTCCCTTAAAGTGAGGAGTCGGAGGAGTAGCAAGGCGTAGAATAAGAGCGCAAAAAGTCAAACAATGACTGTAGCAGGAAGTAGCCTGCCTGTTCTTCCAGAGACCTTGAGCTCCTGCGACAAGCACCGATAAACACACATACATACATACATACATACATACATACATACATACATACATACATACATACATACATACACACAGACATACATACATACATACATGCATACCTACATACAAACAAAGATGAAGGAACAGATTCGAATAATGGCATCTCTTGACCTAGCTCTGCACAAATCGAATATCCTAGAGCTGCGAGAAGAGATCAGAAGCTCAAAATAAGAAGGCCAGCACTGAAAGCAATGAAGCCTGACAGTACGATAGCACTAGGAACTGCTGAGCAAATCGTGAAGAGGAGAATGGCCGAACAATTCTAGAACCCTCCAAAGCGCCAGATCCTAACCCATATGCCTAAAACCCTGCAGCCCTACCCCAGGAATGAAATGCTAAACCCTAGAGGCCAAAACTCTTAAGTGCCAGGAGCACTATTCCTAAACCCGATATACCCTAAACCTAAACCCTAAACCCCGTAAGCCCTAAACCCTATGAACCCTAAACTCTAAACCCTGTAAACCCTACCCTATATCCCCAAAACCCTACAAACCCTTAAATTCCCCAAACCCTATAAACCTTAGACCCTATAAACCCTATGAGCCGCAAACCCCGCAAACCCTAAAGCCGATAAACCCTAAACCCCAAACCAAATAAACCCTAAACCCTATAAACCCTGTGAGCCCTGAGCCCTATTAACCCTAAACCCGAAACCCCGTAAACCCTTAACCCTAAGCCCGAAACACTACAGACCTCAGCTGGCCTCGGGAGGAGGGGGAGGCCGGAAAGAGCAGGGTGCTGGTGCTGGAGGGGACGGGGCGGCCAGCGCCTCCGTCGAAGCTGGAAGGATTTAGGGTTTAGGGTTGAGGGTTTAGGGTTTAGGGATTTCAATATTGGAGCAGTAAGCTGAGCTGAGGATTTAGGGTTGAAAGGTTGAAGATTGAGTGAAGGATCTATGGCTGCATGAATGTTGTATTTTGTTTGTAAATATCCATGTGTGTGTGTGTGTATGTATGTAAGCGTGTATGTAGGTGTGTGTATGTGTGTATGCGAGTGGTGCATGTACAAAGCCGAAATCAACATGTGTGCATGTATGTCTTTCTATATTTGCAGATATTTTATGTTGATGTGATACATAGGCACATACATCTCATTACATTACATTACATTACATTACATTACATTGCATTACATTACATTACATTACATTACATTACGTTACATTACCTTACATTACATTACATTAAATTACATTAATACGACATACATATACATATATATATATATATATACACACACACACACACGCGGTCACCCTCTACACAGCCGCACCTCCTCGATCTCCTGGCGAGTGGTTTGTTGAAGCGAGGAGTGGGAAGTAGAGTTGAGATGCAGCATGGCTACTGACGAGGACGACTACGACGACGACGACGACTACTACTACCACTGCGACGTTTACAAGAAAGTACTAAGTACTACCGCTGCTCCTGCTCCTCCAGGCCCTTATCTGGCTCTCTTTCACTCTCTTTGTGCCCTCAGTGTCCACCTCTATCCACCGCTCTTTCTTGTCACCCCTCCCCGTGTCTCTCCGTCTCTGTGTCTCTTCCCGGAAGATACGGGTGTAAAAAGGAGTCCTCCAGCTCGGAGTCGCCGACGTCCGACCTCATTAGATATGACCAGGGTTGGGATGGGTTCTGTTAGAATAAGGTCCTCTGACGAGGATTCCTGCCCGGCTTGAGGTTTACCTCGCGATAGGTAGGGTCATAAGTGCCGGAACTGGCAATTGCTTGGATACTTCTGGGGTGTAAGAGCTTCAGAACACTAAAGCGGGAGACGGCAGTGACACGCTCTTTCTACGGATCTATACCGTTGTGGAAGCCAATGGCCTCTACGGGTTGGGTGGCAAGCCGTAGGAAGAGTCACTCCAAGTCGATTGTGTTGAGGTACATCACTTGGAGGTGCATGGGTACTTGTAAGTGAAGTTTGAAATCCCCGAAGTCCCCTAATAAGGGTTATAAGTTATAATTCTTGCTATCCACCTTATAGCCCCACTTACAACTACCCATAAATGAGCCTCCAAGCACGGGCAAAGAACATCCAAAGGGGGCTCTGATCGCGCTGGAGCTGAGACTCAGCCCTGCGCCGGGAGGCACTCTCAGTTCCGACGGAGATCGGCTCGTCCTCGTGCCAGGATCCAATTTGAGTCTTTCACTAAGTCCTCAGCCGTGAACGTGGCATAGCTGCTACCTTGTAAGCTCCTACTCGATGATCCGAGATGCACTGCGTCGGGCTCCTCCGTTCTCTCAGTGCCTTTTGTGGAAGGTTTCTGTTTCGGCCACTGGTCCTCATATGCCCTTTCTCTGACGGCTGGTGCTTATACGGAGATACCCAGGAAAGAATGGGCAATCTGTGCCAACAACATACGGGGGTTTCCGAAAATAGGGGACCCCAATATAGTACCCTAAATAATAGGATCCCAGACCCCAAAGTACAGTAAGGTACCCTAGTTTTCTGAAACTCCCATACTGCAAGCAATGCAACGGGTCATCCGTGATCCTCGACATCCTCGCCATCGGACAGGACAGGCGATGGCTGAGACATCTCCGTACCTCATGTGGGTAGTTTTCTAAATTAGGGTCCCTTTTAGGGTCCTTTTTATAAG
The DNA here is from genome assembly GCA_905221635.1 of Symbiodinium sp. CCMP2456. Classification (NCBI taxonomy): domain Eukaryota; class Dinophyceae; order Suessiales; family Symbiodiniaceae; genus Symbiodinium; species Symbiodinium sp. CCMP2456. Next base: position 49,599 of record CAJNDV010003381.1, read on the forward strand.
GCTGCCGTACTATATTGGGGACCTAAAAGGGGACCCTATTTCGAAGGGACTCCGTCTTGCAGAGATTTAGCGGCCCTGCCCCGTGAAACCTACCAACTGAGCCAGCAGACCTCTAGACACCCCACTACTTGCTTTCAGCTGATCAATGACAAATGGTCCTGCCGAAAGCAACCGTGTTCCTCTTCACCAACACTTCCTTGGAAGTGTCATCGCAACTCTGAGCATCCACCGGAGTCTATGCATCAACGCTTGCTGCCCATGTACCTTCAAAAACAAAGGCACTGCAAGCATCGAGGGAAGCTCCTAAGGAAGCCGTGCGGGCAGTACCCAGGTGCAGCGGAATGCCGCACTCAGGCAGCACCGAAAGAAATATTCGCGGCGGCGAGAGTTCAGAATGGCTGACATGCACTTCACAGTGCCATAGTTAAGAATGCCTGAAGGGGACATAAAGACCTTGACAAGGTCGGCCTTAGCCACCGAAGCAGAAGCTACAGCGCTACACTAGACTTCACTAGACTTCATAGGCCTCCCCAGCCTCACGATACCCGAGACTCCTGCGATAGTATACGCAGCTACAGCTACAAAACTTGATGCACACCCTCAGGCTCAGGGGTTTACAGCTTCTACTGATGCACTTTCTAAGTTCGCTGCCGGCTACGTGCTCCCCTTGCATATCAGCGAGTGTCGCTGGTCCAGTGGATACCTCTCAGGTATGTCAACCTCCTGGCTCGCAACGGCTCAACAGCTGAGCGACTTCGACGCTAGCTGGGCGAATGAGCTACCGAAGAGTCGAGGTTCTCGACACTTCGCATAAACATAAATCAGTTGCCTGATGGTCCTGACTACATAGCTGTGCGTACTCCACGACAGCTGGGCCCCTGCATCCTCAACTTGGCTGAGTGCTGGGCTACTTGACAAACCGCATGCAGGGTAGACACGTCTTGGGCTCACTCCGGTCGCCGCTGACCCGTGCCTGTATGCTTGCAAAGCCATTTTGCAAGCAAGATCAAGCATCGCCTTCGTCATCGCACCAACATAACTGTCAACGCGGTCCTTGTTTCCACAGCCGTCATCAACAACGTTGTCAACATCATGGTCGTCACCATGATGAGAATGACGAGCCTCATCTTCTTCTGCCTCATTACAACCTTCACCAGGACCATCAACAGCACCGAGACCATCACACTCGAACCATGCCGTATCCCCGCGCATCATCACTAGTGTCGTCGTCGTCGTCGTCGTAGTCATTATCATCACCACCATCACCGGCGGCAGCAGCAGGAGCATCATAACAGCAATCTTGGTCGTCTCTCGATCGTGATTAGCATACCACCATCATAGCCACTATCTCGCCCATCATACTTGCCATCGTCATCGTCTGATTCGTCATCGCTGGCAAGCTGATGATGACCATGTACATAGGCAACTTCATCAGCATGACCTTAACCATTGTTGTGATTAGCATCGGCATCGTTGTCATTGGGGAATAGGTGCAAATGCCACGTTAGACTGATAGAAAAGTCGCGTTCCCGAACATTCTAAATCTTGGACCTCCTCAGCTGCATCGTCGTGATTGACATCTTCGCCATCACCATCGTTACTATAATTATCATCGTCCTCATCGTCAGCATGCTCCTCCACATCTTGAATATGAATAACGTTGGCCCCTTGTACCACGAATCGTGCCAGTTTTGCATGTGGTGAACTGTTCAAAGAAGACCTCACCCCCCCCTCCCCCCCCCAAAAAA
>CAJNDV010003383.1:0-10926 GCA_905221635.1 Symbiodinium sp. CCMP2456
ACACACCTGTTGCGACAAATTTATGTTGCAAGAGGCGCTTGTGCAACTCGCAGTCTTGCCGGCTACATCTCGGTAAAGTTCTTGACGGAGTCGTTCTGCTCTTGCATCAGCACCTGGGGCTTTCACAGCTCCAGTTTGGTGGACACGATAGGTAGCTGCCGGCATTTCGCGACATGCAAGACGAGCCGATTATCAGTTGACTTGGAGCAGAGTCCCAAACAGTTATATAAGTTGCTAACGCGACAACGATTGCCGCGAAACAGTGTCAGCAGTCCGGTGGTTGTTGCACCGACCACCGATGGCGAAGGACACGAAGGGGGCGACTGCGATTACTGCTACTGCTACTGCTACTGCTACTGCCACTGCCACTGCCACTAAGCCCCTTGGCTCCAGCTTGGGAGCGAAAGTGATGATGTTTGAAACCCGAGCCTCTGAGTATAGCCAAGCGTACGGTGCACTAGAAGGCTCTGGACCCCCAAGGGAACATGTCTGTAGGCCGCATGATGGAGCAGCGGGGTGCTACCATCACCCGGGTTCGCACATGCCACTTCTGCGTTTGCTTACCCTAGTGCTGGCCGCCACCTTGGTCACACTTGGTACGGCTCAAGACCCGACTTTTCCGCCAACGGGCCTGCCCGCTCACAACTGGTCGAGCCCTCAGAGTGAGTCTGCTCTGACACATACCGCTCAACTGCAGCCCATCAACTGCACCAGTAGGCACGAGGCTCGAGCCTGCCGGAGCAGTTACCGTAGCCTGCTGCGATGCCTCCCAATCGCCGAGGAGCAGTACCGAAGGTCAGGACCTCTATCAGGACACCGAAGGCGAAGGCCAAGGGCGAGGCGGACACAGACTCGTCGGCCACTAGCCCGGAGACAAGACGACTGCTTTGGGAAGCAACCGACAGTGAGGAGGACGAGGTTGCTGAGGCCAAGGCCTCGGGTTCTGCAGGCGGTTAACATGCCGAAGGGAGCGGGAGCTCGTGCCTCTACTCGCAGCAGATCCCCGCCGAGAGCCAGCACATGGAGGCCTGCAGGCCCACCGCCTCCAAAGGCGGTTGCAGGGGCGGATGCTGCAACGACGAGGACAACCGAGGACCCGAATGCGACGCTGCCCGCCGTTCCTGCAATGGATAGTGCTCCAGGAACCCCTGCACCCGTCTACGCCACGCCGATGGAGGCCTACCAGGCCAGTCTGGCATTTGCGGCAGCGGCGAAGCACCCGAGCGAGTCATCGACACCGCCCACTCCGGCCCTGCACGCCACCCCTGGACTTATGGCTAAAGCCCCATCCTCGTGCCCGCCGCTGCCACCAGCAAGTTTGCCGGGACATGGGACAGCTACCGCGACGGCGCCACCAGCGAGAACGAGGCCACCCTCTGTGGTGGCGAAGACCTCGGGAGTGGTGCAAGGCTGGCGCATCACTATTTGCATCGAGCCAGCTCCGGGTGGCACGGGTGGTCCTTGAGGTCCAGGAGGTGACGACGGGAGCCAGGTGCCGTGCCGAGGCGGTACCACACACCGCGGATGCGACTCTTCCAGGCAGCCGACAAAAAGACTGCGCTCCCCTGGCCCTCATCGTTCGGAAGCCGCCACTTAACACGGCCTACCATGCCGTTAGTCAAGGGCGCCACTCTTCTGCTCAGGTCGGTGTCAGACGGATGGTGCTGCCCATTCTGGAAATGCGAGGTGGCCCAGTCGGTAGCCGAAGTAGCCCTGCGCACACTGCTCCCCTGGACAGGAGACCAGCTCGCAGAGGGCTACGCAGTTTTGGACGACCAGCGGTCACCCACTCCTCGGTCGCAGGCTCAGTGTATGGCATCGCGGGCGCCCATGACCTTAGCAGCCTTCCTGCCAGTGTCAGTGTAAGCGTCCACGCATGGTTGCCCACCCTGCAGCCTTTCTTCTGCCCATACCAGGGATTGCCTCTCCCGGAGCTTCCGGCTCCACTCGACATGGGGAGAAAAGGCCCACGTGTACTGCCGGGACCTCTGGACGAATCGGAGTTTTGCCGGGTCGACGAGTTGACGCCTGGCACGGATGTGACTGTCGTCGGAGGAGCGCACAGCAAAATCCTCGGCTACCACGCCATCATCTTGAAGAGCAGGGACCAGCATGCTGACACTCTCAATATAAGGGTGCTGGAGGGATCTGCCGAGGTTCGCAAGAAGGTTTGGACCATAGACCGCTCGCATGTCGCCTACAGAGCTCCCATGGAAACGGCACAGGACGATGGACTGGACGCGTCTTTGCGGTGGCGCATTTCGCCACCCCCGCTCACGCTCTACAGTGCGCGGTGGCTACTAGGGTGGCAGTCGCTGTCGACACTTGTGCCGCCCAAGCCCACCAAGCCGAGTGAAAGCTTTGACCCCGCCAGGAAGTCTGCTGGGACCATGGCCGAGGAACGGAAGACGACCAAAGAGGAGATCCCGCGGCTCCACCCTACGCCCAAGCGCAAAGGGTCTGGCATGAGCTCCGCTACCAGGACGCCGCCGGAAGAGGAATGGGAGGAAGTCGAGGTGGAGGTAGAGGAGGAGCCGGCGACCACACAGCCGCGGCAGCCGGTGACCCTGACGTCCAGACTTACCAGGCGACACCCAGCGGATCAGCAAGCCCAAGGAGGAACCGATCACCAACCGAGTCCGGTCAAGATCGCCGAGGCAGACACCCCGAAGCCATGGCGAGAAGTGCCAGGATGCCCCCAGCAGGGCCAAAGAGGGCGCGGCCAAGGAGTACGCCAAGCCGAAGCCGAAAAAGCGCCCGCAACCCCCGACTACCTGCACCACGATCACCACGGACACTGTGGACGAATGTCCGCCGGTGACGCCAGCCCAGGAGGCAGCGACCGAGACGAAGGTTACCCACCGTGAGGGGCAGCTGGCCGAGGACGCCGCGGATGACATGCCGCGAAGCTCGAATAGCCTGGCGACTGGGAATCCCGGGGGAATGGGGGAGACCGAGCAAGTGGAGCAGACAGACGTCACGGGAAAAAGGTACGGCGGCCAGCCGAGCCCCCAGGACTACAGGAGCTACGAAGGCCCGGGACAAAGCCAAACGGCAGAGCAGCCAGCAACGTGCCGACACTGTGAAGCCTCGTCACTCGGGCCCACCACGCCCTGTACAGAGACTGTTTTGGTTCCTTACTCCCGAAAATGAGAAAGGCTCTCCGGTACCAGACCGCAAGACGAAGCCTCGATCAGCCGATTGCGAGTACACGAGCCCTGCCTACTGCATGCACACTACCGCCACAGCGGCTAAGCTCCATGTTTCCTGGCCCAGGTCGGACCCTCCAGTTCCCGTCCTTAGCCCGGAAGGCACCACCCGGGTACCGAAGCCCATGTGAATTCAGTCTGCCTCTGTCACGGGCGCTTTCTCCCCCGTAGGTCGGCCGCGCGACGAACGGCCACTGCCGGAGCCTCAGCCAGGAAAGCGCACGCCCATGACCGGAAGTGGCAGTCACCAGAGGGGATATGTGCAGGCCGTGGCACCTACCAAGTGCTAACGCTGCACAGCACGCCGCTATCCTTGCAGGACACTCTCCTGGACCGTACCCTATCGTCAGTCCTGGTTCTCCAGCGCACCTCTACCCGGCCAGGTCGCCGAATGCCACCGCTCACAGCGAGCTCCATCCCGGTGGCTGCCTTGGTGTACTGGAGGGCGCCTCCCGAGCCGACTAGCCGAGCGGTAGCAGGTCTGCCTACTACACTGGCAGCAGGCACGGTAGTCCACACTCTACCGGCAACGTCCCGGATTGCAAAAACCTGTCAGGGCTGGCCGGACTGCTACCAGAGCGAGCAAGTTTGCATGGTGTGTGAACAGCAGCCCACCCAGAGAGAATGTACCATGCAGATCGCGAAACTGGCCCGTACGGCTGACACCGAATTAGGACACCGAGACCCCCATCGGAGGAAAGCTGGATACATCCCTGCACAGGCGGCCGCTGCCCAATGCAAGCTAGACCTGCTCAGCCCCAGTGCGAGCGGCTTGCATGCAGGACCTCAGGAACATGAGGACCTCACCAACCCTAAGGTGAACGGACTCAGACTTCCTGTTGCTTGCAATTTCCACAAGACTGCCGGCACACTTCTGATCCACCAAGGTGACCTCGATACCGGGCGCCGAGGCTGGCAAGGCCCCCACGCAGCTCCGCTGGGACAGACAAGTGAAGGCACACCAACGACCGACTCGGCGACCTGCAGGTGCGCGGTGAGAGGCTGGCATGTCCGAGTTGTCCGCAATGCCGTGCTGAGTACCGCCGCCGGACGCCGCCCAGCTCTGAGCACAGGGCAAGGATCAGGACCCAGGTGGCAAAATCCCATGATGCTAACCTGGGGCCCAAAACGCAGACGAACAAGATGCCACGGAGCCCCCCCCCCCAGGGTGCCAAACTACACTATGGGTCCTGATGCAGACTCAGAGCCAGAGACCCCACCCTGTTTCCGGTTTCAGGCAATGGACTAAGTCCAATCGGCACCATCGCAGGACCTCCCCGTTGTGTACTCAAGTTGCCGGTGGGGACCACAACAGCCTGCCAAGCTCAAACCCAATACATCATACACAGATTCAAGCAAGGAGTTACTCCGGTCCCAATGCCGGAGGTCAACCACAGTATGTGCCGCCTAGTTGGAACGGGGAGCTCAGACTGCCATCCCGAACTAGCCACAGTGCCTGGTTGACAGGGGTGAGGGTTGGTGGTGTAGGTCACGCACCACCGAGACCAGCGATGATTCGCCTGGGAGTCACCTCTGGGAAGCCTCGACCAGAGCTTTTTATCCCTCTCTGCAGCGTGACAGCAGCCTACTTGGGCCTGTCAGCCACTATGAAACATGTACAGCACTCAGTTCGGCTTCACCGAAGAGAGCAAGTGGGCCTGCCCACTCGGAAATGGAAGCAATATCAGGTGTGGGCAAGACGCAAGCGAGGACTGCTTTTCCAGGTTGTCTTCGCAAAGCCATTCATGCCTCCCGCAGCACTTCCCTCTCACACCTTACCCGTTCCGTGCCCGCAGAGCCGCCCCCTGGCCTACCAGAGCCAGGTGCCCGGCAACCAACAGGCCCCCCCCAACCGCGGGATCCGGCATGCTGCGCACAGGAGTGTGCGCCGACCTCCACATTGGCTCAGTCTTACCCTTGGCCTGCTTGCTAGCATTGCACCGGGGACCGCCGCGGCACCACATGCCCCGGCGACAGGTTGGACTACAGCGAGGCCCAGCGTACCGCCGACTGTTGCAGACGTTATGCCCTCAGCTACTCGCAAGCGTGCCTATAAGCGCGCTGTTCGCCGAGCCCAAAGACATCCTGAACAACGAACTCACTATCGTGGCCGGGCTCTCACCCTTCAACAGCTCGATAAACAATATGTCGGCCGTAGAGCGGACCCTCAGGCCCCACAGCAGGGCACGTCACGCCGTGACACCGCCCCTGCCCGCGCCCCAGGCCGAGTACTGGTCATGAGCTGGAATTGTGGTGGCCTGTCCAGCCCCCTATGGGACGAGCTCCTTCTCTACTTGGAGAACCTCGATGCGGCCCGTAGGCCCCAGATAGTCACGATTCAGGAAAGCCATTGGGGTGATAGCTGTCAACCTACGTTCCAGTCCGGCAGGTGGAAGGTGATCACATCCCCAGCCACGGACAATCAATCCGCAGGAGTCCTTACCCTGCTGGATAGTGAGTGGTGCGGAGACGGGCAAGTTCTCCACTCGGACCCCGTTCCAGGACGCCTTCTACATGTTCAGCTGCAGAAGAAGGACTGGACATTAGATGTTTATAACCTCTACCAGCGCCAAGCAGGACAAGGAAGCGCCAAAGCAGAGGAAGTCCGAGCCCTCCGGCAAAAGGTCTGGAAGGCCCTCGACACCGAAATGGCCCGAGCCCCGGGCAGACATACCACCCTGGTGACCGGCGACTTCAACTGCACGCTCCGGGAGTGTGCCTGCGCAGGCCCCCTTGTTGCGAAAGGGAGTCACAAGCCACCACCTGACCAGGCCACGCTGACGCGCGTTCTCGAAGACCATAAACTGATCCAAATTAACTCCTGGCACCGCCGTGCAGGCGCCGCTTTCCATCATCACCAGGGGCAGGCCCTTCTGGACCATGTCCTGATGCGCCAGGTACAGTGCGACCAACTCGCGAAGCGGGCCAGACCTATCCGCACCACCCTTGCGGCCTGGAGACAGGGAAGCTACCATCTCCCGCTCCTAGGCAGCATACCGCTGCAGCGCTTCCAAAGCCTGAACCGCCCTAAGCCTGTCCGAAGAACATGGAATCATTGGGAGCTCATCAGATGCAGCAAGCACCCGCATCTGCCCCAAATACAGCAGTATCGAGAAGCTGTCATGTCGGGTCTGCCCGAGGCCAAGAGCATAGAGGAGTTGAACCAACTTCTCTGCCAGTGCGCGGCACGGATCTTTCCCCCGGCAGATAAGCCTCAAAGACTTGCCGCCTGGCAGACGCCGGCCATGGCCATCGGCATCCGAGGCATGTGGACAGCGTACGCCCAGTGGAAGAACCAAGCCCAACGAGGCACGAGAGCCGTCCTGTCTGCATGGCGAAGCTACTCCAAGTTTCGGAAGGCACAAAAGGACTTCAAGTGGGCAGGCAAACAGGCTCGCAAACAATGGTTCACAGATCGGCTTCAAGACCTGACACAGGCCGCCGCCAGCAAGGACCTCCGCGCCCTCTATGCGGGGGTCAGAAACATCGCCCCTAAGAAGCGGAGGGGAGAAATTCAACTTAAAGACGAGAAAGGCCTCCTTCAGTCTGCCGAAGTTCAGCTTCGTCAGCTGCAACAGCACTACAAGCAATTGTACACGCGGGATCCTCAGCGCCCGCCGCCTTGCCCTGAGTCCGAAGTTCGAATTCAGGTAGATGAAGCTGAAGTCTACCAGGCCCTCTCCAGCCTTGTCGCGCACAAAGCTACCCCCCCTCATTTAGCCTCAACTGCGATGTGGCGCAGCTGCGCGGACATCCTGGCCCCGGCCCTGACCACGTGGACGAGCCGCCTCCAGGCCGTGCCGGCCTTATGGAAGGATGCCTGGTTAGTCTTGATACCGAAAAAGGTCCGGATCAAATCCCCCCGCGATCTGCGCCCGATCGGGCTGACTGAGGCCAGTGGGCGGGCACTTTCGCATGTTTTGCAGCAGAGACTCCGCCCCTACGTTGAGGCGTACCTGCAGAAGGTGCCTCAATATGCTTACCTTCAGGAGAAGCATACAGGGGTCGCGATCTCACGAGCTCAACAACACAATCTCCAAGTTCAGAAAGCATGCGAACGGTCCTCAAGGTCAACCATGGATGCATACGAAAACAAGCCTAGGACCCAGAAGGCCTATGCCGGATGTCAACTTTCGTTGGACCTATCAAGCGCGTTCGATTTGGTTGATTGGAGCCTGCTGCAGGACTCGCTCGAGGACGCGGAAGTGCCTCAAGATATAAAAGCGTGGGTCTCCGACTGCTATAGTTCCCTCAGATATCACATCCAACATCTGAGGCTCCGCACCTCCGTCGCGGCCACACGCGGACTACGCCAAGGATGCAAAATAGCGCCATTACTATGGGTCCTTCTCACCGCATTCCTACACAGGCGTCTGGAGGCAATCCTCGACCCGCAGTGGCTTGCACAAGGTGCGACCACTTTCGCGGATGATTATTTGCTTCAGGATACCGCAGTGTCATACCGAGAACTTGAGCGTGCACATCATCGCTTCGCCTCGGTCTTGGATGCGCTCATTGACCATGGAATGAAGATCAATACCCAGAAGTCAGCGTTCCTGATGCGATACAGAGGCCACTTCGCGCGCAAATGGCTGAAACAGCATCTAATCCGTACTTCGGAGGGGGACGCCATCCGGATCCGCACTCCCAAGGCTCGACTGTTTGAATTCCCGCTGAAAGACAAACATGTCTACCTGGGAGTTGTCATCGGCTATCACTCGCCGTCCAAACAAACGGTCACCCACCGTCTACAGGAGGCCAATGGCACGTGGCAGCGCCTTCGGAAGGTATTGTGCTCGCAATCCTCCCTCCCCACACAGGAGCGGGTTAAACTTTGGCAGTCCACCGTCCTGCCGACCATGCTCTACGGCGTGGCAGCCTCATCACCAGGACATAAGGACATCCAACGCATGCAGCACGTAGCCACAAGACACCTTCGGGCCATCACCAGATCGTTTGCCCACTTGAGCAAGGAACCTACCGCCAAGCTGCTTGCCAGGATTGGGGTCCAGCCCCTTCAGCTCAGGCTGGCCACCGAAGCCGCGACACTGTGCAACACCCTTCTCAGCTTGCAGAACCAGCTCCACCCACTGGCGACTGAGGTCAGGGACATGGTCCGAGAGACGGCCGCCTCTCTGCAGGCCAAATGCATGGTAACTGGGGAAGAGGCGGAGCATGCGGATGCCACCGGTCTGGATGCATACACCTGTCAGGACTGTGGGGAGCACTTTCGATCCTTCCGCCTTCTTCGGGTGCATGAGGCCGCTCACCATAAGAAGCGCACCCCCAAAGGAGGTACCATCGTCTTTGATAAACTTGCACACGGGACTCAGGGCTTGCCAATCTGCGCCTTCTGCCGCCACGACTTCAGACGGTGGCACAATCTTTCTCAGCATATCCGATGGCACAGATGCCACGCCTGGAGGACCCAACGCGTACCCGAACCTCACCAAGCCCCAGTGACTGACACTGGTGTCCCCCAGATGGTCCCGGCCTCATCTTCCCCGCCACTCATCCAGTGGCAGCTAGTTGCCCATGCTCTGGCCAAAGGCGCATGGACTACACTACTGAACCAGCCCTCGGTCCAGGAGTATCTTAAGCATAGGTGCCCGCTCTGCAGCCAGTGGCACGCTGATACCACAAGCGTTAAGCGCCACCTCGCTACCCAGCACTCGTGCTGGCTCAAGTGCCTGGACCGCGCCAAACAGCTTATGAAGGGTTTTCGAAGACACACTGTCGTGCCCTGCAGATACTGCCACCAGCAAGCCATTAACAAGGACCGACATTGGTTTCAGTGCCCTGTTCTTAGTATCTGCGCCTACCTGCAGATTCGCCATGACTCCGCCACCTCAAGTGGACATGGACCTGGATCTCCAAGAGACCCAGTTCTTCCAGAGATTCTCCAACAAGAGAGGATCGGAGCTGAAGGTGGAGGAGAGTCAGAAAAGCCAGAGAACGGAAGCAGGCAGAGAGCCAAAAGGCAAGGGGAAGGGCAAAAGCAAGGGGAAGGCGGGGGGCAAAGGCAAGGGAAAGGGCAAGCAATTGCCCAAACCGACATGGTCCAGCCAATGGGAGGACTACGCCGATGGTTACGGCCAGCACGGCACCCCGTGGATAGGCTCGCACGACAACCGGCCGGAGGAGCACATGCATTACCACCTCAGGAAGCTCACCCAGGTGGTTCTCAGGCAGGAGCGCACCCTGGCTTCGGTTCGCCAGGACCTGGTCATGCACCTCTTCGTGAAGACGGGGGAGGAAAGCGGGAATATAATCCCCACACTCTTCAAAGCAGCGGAGGTGTGGAGAGAGATGAAGGAGCAAGAGCCGGCCAAGATCCAGTACTCCCTAAAGATCATGTTGTTCAAACAGCTGCTCATGAGCCTCCACGAACGACTCCAAGAGACGGCTGCAAATCAGGAAGCCATGAAGGCGGCCAGGGACCTGAACTGGATCGACAGCCACCAGCAGTGGCAAGTCCTACGCTGGTGTGCCGAGACCCAGCAGCTCAAGCTCGTACCACAGGCGGCTACCAAGTCTACCGAGGACCTACTCAGGCAGCTTGTGGAGATCCGGAAGAACGTGACGGAGGAGACATTGCACCACTTCAAGAGCGTCCGCAAGCTGGTGCCCAATCCGACAACGCAGTGGGTACAGTTCCAGGTAGAGGTCTCCCTCAGGCCGGGCGGCCACCCGATATGGGCCATCCTTCAGGAGTGGGTGGGCATGGCGGCGTGGCACACAATCGGTTGCCGACTCCGTCGAGATCGCCCGGGCTACGACAACGCGATCGACGAGCTTTACCAGCTGAACCGGTGGTAACAAAACAGGCTTCGCTCATTGCTCTCAAAGCGATCCTCAAGCTTGCTATGCATAACACCACCTCGCTGTGCTACCTTAACTCCACACTGCAAAGCTTATTATGGACCTTGATGCAGGCACGACTACATGGGGAGCACGACATTTTCATTGCCCCGTGCTTACAGGCTCTGTGCGTGCCCACCCCGACGGCCTCCACCACTAAGGTCACTGGGGGAATGCAATGGTCTCTACTGCTTCAGCAATGGAGGCACCTACACCGCCAGCACGACGCAGCGGAATTCATTCACTACATCCTGCCCAGGCTAATGCGTGGGCAACAGCCAGGCTTGTGGCAGGCCCGAGAGATGTGTGAGGGTAGCTTACGTGTGACGGATGAGGGCGACCTTCATTGCCCTATACCCATCCACACCAGTGAGGGGGACATCTGCCATCTGCAATGGAGCATCGACAGGTGGCACAATCAGGCTGCCCCCCGAGCACTTGTGCCTCCAGCGCCGCAGATGGTCATCCTACAACTGCTGAGGTTTACAAATCAATCAGCTGAAATCACACGCGATCAGCGACCACTACGAGGCCACCACGGCCTAGTGCATCTTCCCATGTTCCATCCCACAGGAGTGCACAGCCAGCAAGTGCCTTACCAGGTTGCTTCGTACCAGGCACACTTCGGTGCCAGTCCGGATAGGGGACATTACCGGTCGGTGCTGCGGGGCCAAAAAGAGTTTGGCCTGGGGCAAGCATGGCTTACTGATGACAATGCACCGGCGCAACATGCAGCTACTATCCCGGATGCTCAAGCATACATTGTGTGGCTGAGAATCAGTGAAGGAGCTACCACCTCCGGATACTACGTGAACTGAGTGCAAACAGTTTGAGGAGGATAGAGGAAAAGACAGGG
>CAJNDV010003385.1:0-10925 GCA_905221635.1 Symbiodinium sp. CCMP2456
CTCTTTCTGTCTGTCTCTCTCTCTTTCTGTCTCTCTCTCTTTCTGTCTCTCTCTCTTTCTGTCTCTCTCTCTTTCCGTCTCTCTCTCTTTCTGTCTCTCTCTCTGTCTCTCTCTCTTTCTGTGTCTCTCTCTTTCAATCTCTTTCTCTGATTTTCTCTCTATCTCTCTCTTTTTCTCTGTCTCTCTCTCTATCTGTCTCTCTCTCTCTGTTTCTCTCTTTTTCTCTATCTCTCTCTCTCTCTCTGTCTCTCTCTCTCTCTCTCTGTCTCTCTCTCTTTCTATCCTTCTCTTTTTCTCTCTCTCTCTCTCTGTCTCTCTATCTCTGTCTCTCCCTCTCTATCTCTTTCTCTCTAAATCCCTCTCTCTCTCTGTCTCTTTTTCTTTCTCTCTCTCTATCTTTCTGTCTCTCTCTGATATAATTTGATTATAAAATACTACGGCTCTACGCGTTCTATGCGGTGCAGCACACTTCGGGTCGTTTAAGCTGCAAAATTAAGAGGACGGGGCATCTTCGGCGGTCTCGGGCTAGGCCCAGTCTTCTAATTTTTTTGGAAAACTTAAGGATCCGGGTAGCTCGACGCCTCGGTCTCGAAGTTTGCGAAAATATTCAGTCATCGTTTTTCTAAATTTTCGAAAAATTTAGATACCGAAAATTTTCAATAAAATTAGAGAATGAATATAGTCTTCCAATATCTTATATTCTACATATAAAATATATCTTATATCCATTTTGTAGTCTTATACTGGATCATCGTATCTCATCCTTTTATGCGGATTATCGATGACAAGGATTTTCTCATATAGTCCCTTGGAGCAGCGCTTGTTCATGAAAGATCAGTATCTATCTATCTGTCTCTATATCTGTCTGTCACTCTTTCGATCTATATATCTCTTTATTAATCTCTCTCTCTATCTCTCTCTTCTCTCTGTCTTTTCTCTCTTTGTCTCTCTCTATCTCTCTTTATCTCTGTCTCTCTCTGCTCTCTCTGACTCTCTCTTTATCTCTCTCTCTCTCTCTCTCTATATCTCTCTTTCTTATCTCCCTCTCTCTCTCTCTATCTCTCTCTCTCTCTCTCTCTCTCTATCTCTCTATCTATCTATCTCTCTGATATAATTTATCGCAATCATATTCGGATTTTGGTTGATAATTGCTCCGGCCAATGGCACTATGGGACAGCTATTCATGCCCAATGTAATTTATCATGAGGTGCTCTTAATTTGATGATTGCCGTTAGCTCCTATATAGCCAGGTTGCAGCCGACGACAAATTATATATGGACACTGCACCTCTATATCACTACTGCTTCTCCCTGGCTATGTAAAAGACCTCGCGTCTTGCTTATTATTCTGCCCTCGGCCTTCGGCATGGCACTCTGGATGTAATTTGCCGCCAGGTGCTGTCTCTTGAAGCTTGTCTTCACCTTTGGGATGGCTGCCGTAAAAATCGAAGTGAACAATCGCAGGTTACCTCTGGCGCCATGAATCGGTGTCAACGTATATGACTAGATGTCCAAGTGTCCGTGGCTGGCTTTGGCGCCGGAAAACTATGTTTAAGAATTCGATGTCAACTTGTCCGTAGCTGCGCCGCTACACGAGATTTGCCTTCGCGCTGAGACCTGGCACTCTAAATTTTCTTCAAATTTTCAGACTTGGGCTGTCGTTGCCGGAATACTGCCAAGCTGCATGTTCCACTTGAACTCCGCTGCTGGAAGCAGCGGATCAACTCTAGTTTTATTGATACTAATAATAATTAATTCTTTATCGAAATGATCTCTAAAATTTATTCTTATTATTTTAGATTCTAAAATTTGTATTTATAATATTAATATAAGAAAATAAATTCGATATTCATAGAATTTCTATATTATAGATAATAATCTTAATTTCTAAATCTGGTACTCTTTATTATGGTAATAAATTGTATTCTTAAGTCTTATAGGTATTACTATAGATAATATAGGAACTATATTATAAATCGTAATATTTCTCTTATATACCGCCACGGAATAAGATTAGATTTCTGTGTGCGTATTTCTTGAAAATCTGGTCTAAATATTTAGGATTTAATTAAGGTCCTAGAAATCTTAAATCGAATCTTAGTATATAGCTCGAAATTCTAGACCTTAAGTGTTGAATATATTTGCTTCAGGTTTGCTAAACTCCTTTGATTTGGATTTAAAGATAAGAATCGAATTTGAATAATAAGTTCTCTTCAAAAAATTTTATTTAGATCCGGGATTCTCCTTAATCCGATGTATTTGGCCTTGACATTACCGATTGTATTTTTTACTTATATCTCATGAAACAAGAAATAAGATCTGCCCGGCGAAGTCTCAAATATTATTTAATTTCGTTATTTATAAGGAAGAAAAAGAATGGATAAATTTGGAAAAATCAAAGTCAGCTTTTGAACGATAAATTAATTCTTTTATTATACATAAATATTTTTGATTGGGATCGGGATTGATTTCGAAATTCCCTCTATTCTGGAATATTTATTTTTCAAAACGGGGGTGCAGTTGCCGCGCTTTACGCGCGAAACATCACAAAAAAAACAATAAACCAAACAAAACCACAAAAAAAACAAACCAAAGAAACCCAAAAAAAACACAGAAACCAAAAAAACAAAAAAAACAAAGAAACCAAAGAAACCAAAAAAAACAAAAAAACAATAATCTGAAACTCTCCGGCCATGGAGCTCCAAGTCCAAGAGTCTCGGGCATTTGGTTTTTTTGTTTTTTTTGTTTTTGTTTGGTTTCTTTGGTTTCTTTGGTTTCTTTGGTTTTTTTGGTTTCTTTTCAGCTTTGACTCATTGAAAAAAATTCGCGCGTAAAGCATGGCAAGCGCACTCCCAGCGACATAACGGAGCAAGGCCAATACATAGGAACATAGGACTAGATGGCAATGCGAGATACCACTGCAACACACACTTGCACATCAGAGCTTTTTGATTCTGGGGATGATGAGAAGGTTTTGGTCTTGCGAAACGCATCAAAACTACAGCGACGTCCCCTTGAGTGCAGACTCACATACCACACACACACACACACCCGAACGAACACTATAGAAGTCTATGGACTATCATTTCGGTAACCACACATGCACATGCATGTGACGCTACATGCTCTACGCTAGAGCTGCTCAGATTTTCACTTCTTCATATGCTTCTTTTTGTGGATCTTCATGATAAATCTCTTCTTGCTAAGCTTGTTCTTGGCTTTCGTTGCATTCTTCTTTCCGGTGGTATTATAGTCATAGGATTTGGACTTGTGGGACTTCTTGATGACGGGGCGGAGATACGAAGCGCTCTTGGAGGTGATTGCCTCGTTGTGCCTCTTCGCCGTGTACAACATAATGAATTTGTGCCGATTTCCTCTGAGCTCATTGAAGTTGGCTGTGAAATTTCGAAATCATGAGAAAACCTGCTCACAAATTGATGTATTGATGCCTTTGATGAGTTTCCCCAACTTCTTCCGATGGCCTTACTTGTTGATATTATTTCAACCTGCATCCCGATTATTACTATGGCAAAACACAACGTTGAAACTGTTTCGATTTCCTGACAAAAAGACTTAATCCGAAACTGTTTGGATTTCCTGACAAAACATCTTAAAGTAAAAACTGTCTCAATCCAGGTTCGCGGATTGCACGAACACGACTTCGCATGCCTGTATGCGTGGAACCAATCGACTATGTAGTCCTCGATCTGGTCGAGTGCTTCTTGCTTACACGCCATCTTCACGAGAGTGCACGCACGGTCGTAGACGAAGTGTTTGCAATTTGGGTATAGCCAAAGCACGGAGCTCAACGCCTCGATAACGTACTCATTGCACTCAGGCTCGTGCATGACGGCCATGGACAGGATGCGACCGCTGTTGGGATCGCAACACATAACCACCCGTTGCTATACTTTGAAGGTGCGGCTTTCTCGCTTCGGGGACGACCTGCACGCTTTTGGGGAGCATCAGCACAGCGAGGCTTCAAGGAGAGATACCCGTCACCAACCAAATAGGATATCGAAGCTTTTTTCTTTGGAGGGTAAAGGCTGGAGTGACAAAAAGCGGAGTACACATCCAGACTCTCATCCGTGATCTCATCGTCAATCACGAGCGTCTTGTGCAAACCCAGCGTCTGAAACTCCTGTAGTGCAAGATGATAGAACATGCATGCTTGATGTAGCTTTCGAAAATCAGCCATCACGTTCGAGTCGTCCTTGGTGGCTTGCTTGCTGAAAACCACGTTGTATGCATGCTCGATTGCCCTTGTCGACACATGTCCTCGAAAGAGGAGTTCCTCGTGGTAGCACAAATATTGCAAGGAGAACGCCTTCGTGGAACTAACGAATAACACATCCTCTGCAAGATCCTCGACTGAAAGCACGTTCACTTTCTTGCTGTTTTCCCACCTAAAGTTGTAGGCATAAGTAGCTCGACAGTTGCGCGAAGTACACTGTTTTGGCCGATGTATGATTTCAACTGGACCGGACATCGTGTAGAGAATCGCTGGGATCATGCGGTCTTTGTCGATCAATGAACCTTCTCATCCGTCGATGACACAATTGATGAGCGGACATGTGATTTCACGGACTCGAGCTTGAGCTGATGGGCGACACATTACCCCTCCGCTGCCACCGCACACATCACGCAACACTGACGAAGCCGTCATTTTTGTTTTGACTAGTCGAAATACTGTTGTGGTCGGAGACTGCATCAACATAGCGAGATCACCCAAACTGATGAATGCTTCCTCACCGCCATCGAAGTAGCGAGCATGTCCTTCGCGACATCATAGGCCTTGCTGAACGAAACTAAGTGTTTATATATATAGGAACACATGCACCTGCTTCTGTTACACGTTTAGTCTCAGGTCGTTTGTCGTTATAACGGAGTGTGCGTATGTGTCAAATATAATCTGTTTTCGAATCTAAGAAACTTGTGAAGTGATGGTCGCGATGATACAGGTACATGCCGTCTGCACCCGCTGCGAATGAAGAGATTGGTACAAAATGAATTGCGAATCGGGCGATCATGCCGTTGAGCTCCGAAGCACGAAATGGACCATGCGAATTTGTTTGGACTGGCAAGCCGAACCACTGAAGAACCTGTAGTCCACATACATCATGCACGACCTCATGGTTGCAATCCCCCCCTGAAAGATCTGCTCCTGGTTCTTCTTCAACGATGTCCATGGCATCCTGTCCTTCCTCGGCAATATATCTGTCTACAATCTCCTCTAACTCCTTTTCCAGATCATCGAGGTCCCCATCACTGACATGTTCCTCACCCACGAAAACCGGATTTGGGGGTGCTGCTGATGAAGGCGCTGGGTTTGCTGACGATGTCTCTAAGTGAGATGGCATCGATATTGTGGAAGACGTGGCCTTGGACATCACTCCCGAAGTGCATGGGTATTTCTTTTCAGGAGAATCGAGATCAATGGTAATAGGTCCGGAACGCTTCAAATTACGGAAAGTTGTCTCGACCTTCTCCCTGTTCTCACGATCGCCGAGGTCGTTGTCGCCTAGGATACGTGGAAGAATTTGTCGTGGCGGTTGGGATTCGCCGAATAAGTTCATACCTCGAATAGTCATCGTGCGTGCAACTGTTTCACCTTCGAATAGACGATGCAAGACCTCTTGTGACCAAACCATGTCCTCGTGGAAGTTTGGCGGGAGTTGGTATTTTGTAGGGTTCTTCTTATAGTTCACGAAAATTTCCTTCTGGGATTGTACGAGAAGGTCACGGGGTTCATCAGCAGGCCACTGAACGAAGCGAATGTTCGTCTTCTCGACCTTTGCCAAACGCCAGTACAAGCCATGATCGGTGATTAGAATGACATGCGTACGGGCGAGTATGGCATCCATGTCCTCTACCTCGACGATGCTGGAAAACGAGGGTTGTATCAATTCCAGAAATTGTTTGTGCGGAACTTCCCAAATGTTCGATATCTTCATGCTTTTGTACGCTTCCTCGTCCGCCTGCCGGTTGTACGGGTTGTTGCAAGCTTGTCTGCCTGCACCTTGCTCGAAATAGGCAGAGGAATACCGTGCCCAAACCGTAGCATCTTCTTGATTACGTGTTTGCACGCATTTGTTTGTTGACAACTACATTATTTATCCATTCTTGCACTGCAGGTCACAATATGTATGATGACCAATGGGTTGATTCCAAATAAGTAAATCATCATGTATTACAACGCATGAGCTTTCACGCCCCAATAAGCGAAACAACTGTAGAGTTTAATATTGCGGTGGAATACATACGAACAAACTTGGATTGGCCCCCCCAATAAGCAAAGCAACATGTATTGTTCACGCCCCAATAAGCGAAACAACTATATGATTTACTATTGCGGAGGAATACATACGAACAAACTTGGATTGGCCCCTCAATAAGCAAAGCCACATGTACTGTTCACGCCCCAATAAGGGAAATAACTGCGGTGGACTACATACGAGTCATAGTTGGATTGACCTCCCAATAAGCAAAGCAACATGTATTATTCACGCACCACTAAGCAAAGCACTTGCATTCTAAGATGTGGGAACTTATATGTTGTTCGCGCGACTGCTGGTGGACCTCACTTTGGCGGCTGCTCTTATGCATAATATCAAAAATAATGATAAGGAAAAGCTTCTGAAGGTATTCAAGAAAGCTTTCAGGCATACGAATAAATTTGGATTGGCCCCCCAATAAGCAAAGCAACATGAATTGTTCACGCCCTAATAAGAAAAATAACTGCGGTGGACTACATACGAGTCATACTTGGATTGGCCTCCCCAATAAGCAAAGCAATATGTATTGTTCACGCACCACTAAGCAAATTACTTGCATTCTAAGATGTGGGAACTTACATGTTGTTCGCGCGACTGCTGGTGGGCCTCATTTTGGCGGCTGTTCTTATGCACAATAACAAAAACAATGATAAGGAAAAGCTACTGAGGGATTCAAGAAAGCTTTCAGGCATACGAACAAATTTGGATTGGCCCCCCAATAAGCAAAGCAAAATGCATTGTTCACGCCCCAATAAGCGAAATAATTGCGGTGGACTACATACGAGTCATAGTTGGATTGACCCCCCCCAATAAGCAAAGCAACATGTATTGTTCACGCACCACTAAGCAAAGCACTTGCATTCTAAGATGTGGGAACTTACATGTTGTTCGTGCGACTGCTGGTAAGCCTCATTTTGGCGGCTGTTCTTATGCATAATATCAAAAATAATGATAAGGAAAAGCTTCTGAGGGATTCAAGAAATCTTTCAGGAAGGATATATCTATCCGCTGCAGGTTCCCATTATTAAAGATACCCGGCTTGTACTTGGTCAAGGGTTCCGCCTTGAAAAACTCCAAGTGCTTTGCAGTCACGATGGAAGGATTCAAGTCTTCGCGCTATGCTGCATCAATCTCATACTTAGATTGGCAGAACGCTACGAGCTTCGAACCAAGAGATTTGCCTGTTCTGGTTCTGCCAATCCAGGTGATAGAATGCTGCCTGATGGATCCTAGCATGGGGACGAGGATATCATCAAAAAACCAAGGTACGAGACTCTTGAAAGTAAAGGGCCAATATTCAAGAGTTTTGGTATTTTGACGCCCCCTCATATGGTTTTGCAGTATCGTGATGACCTTGGCCTCTGACCAATTCTCAATGGGACTGCCGGCGGTGCGAATCTGATTATCTGTCCATTTCATGAATTGGCTGGCATTATTGGTTTTGGACCCATGGTCTTTGATAAAACGATAGCCTGCATCCCTTGCACTCTGGTCTACCGTGACCTTTTTTTCAAATTTGGGCTGTATCACCCAATTCCTAATTTGCATCCCACCCATCTTGTCCAATATGTACGTCAGGTCGATCAAGGCTTGGCGTGTGTGCGTCCCCCATTCAAACCGCATGGAGATGCCATAGCACATCTTAATGGCTTCGCTGGTGTTGACCTTGTTCCGATGCAAATAGACGTGCTTCAAAATATGCTCATATTTGGAATTGGGATCTTCATCTTCGGGAGGCGTAGCAGGAAGGATGATTATCTGCATAGTGTACGATATTTGTGGTTCCTGACGAAGACGAAAAGGTTCCGGCAAGTCTTTGTAATTGCACGTCAGACACTCTTTGACGAGCTTAGATTCGAAGAAATCCGGGGTGATATCAATTTTGGCATATTGGATGGCATCAGAAAACTGTTCTACCTTGCCCGAGATCGAGTCAAGGAAACGAACTGGTAGATCACCTATATTCACGTCACCTGCATCACGGATGGAAGACAAGGGCCTGGTTTCAGGGCCTTTGAGTTTCAGCCCCTGACCGGTGGTGTGCATGATAGCCTCATCGAATGTAAGTGCGCCATCCCGCCCTCCAAGTTCACGAAGTAATCCTGGTATATGTGCACCACGAAAATCAGAGGTGGCGTCCGAGATACCCAAATGATGAAACCAAGCAATAATGTTCGAGCTTTCGTGGCAACGAGATGATAGCTTGCGATCGAAACAGAAAGAACGTCCATTGTATGCTTGTATCTAGGTACCCATGCATGCAAGCAAAGCTGAATGAATGCTGTTCTGCATATATGTGCGTATGACTGCCGCATATTTTATTGCAATACACAGCAGGTGGGTTTCATCAGATGGCTCAACAATGGGATCCCTATAGATTTTGTAGAAAAAGTGCACTCCCACAGCTCCCCGGACTCTTATTTTTCAATTTGCTTGCTCCTATTCCTTCCCTATAGTATGAATATTATCAATTAGACGCGATTTTCAGACCTGTAGGGTCTATAAAATTAGGCGAATCAAAAACAGGACCTAATTGATTTCTTTATTTATATGAGATAGGGAAAAAGAAAGACCAGATATCTTTTATAAAATCAAGGGTCCAGATTTAGAATAATATATTCTTTTCGTAAAAAATATCATTTTTTATGTTTGTTCCCTCCTTTCTTTATATCTCATAAATGGTCCAAACGGATCCGAAGTTCGGTTCTGTGGGGCCCGGCGAATCTAAAAATAAGTCTTATTCAATTTCTCCATAAATACGATAAAGGGAAAGATAAATTATTGAAAATCACGGTATATTAATGAATAGATTCTTTTTATAGAAAATATATCTTTAATTGAGGTCGAGACCGATCTCGAAATTCCTCCCTATTCTGATATATTTGGTCTTATTATTATCGCTCCCTCCTCTTCCCCTCGAGCGAAAGTCGCTGGGCAGAATCCGGTCTAAGACGAAACGAATCGATTAGGGGAGTCTCCTCGCCCTAGGTCCTAGTCCTCTTTAGGGACGGCGAGTCTCGAAATCTGATCTGATATTCGATGATGTCCCTGGGAGGAGAGGATCGGTATCGTCGGTGCAGACCGGCTGAGCTCCCCTGCCTAGTCTTTGAAGGGGAATCTCCTATCCTATCACTAGCAGGTGCTGGCGACCAAATAAGAAGCTTGGTAGGAGCTTTAAGGGAGTCTCCTCGTCCTAGTGCATTGCAAGCTGCCAATCAATGGGGCATGTAATTGAAATCCAGAAATAAAGAGGAGAGTCTCCTCGCCTTAAGTCAGATTCAGGTTGGAGTAGACTCATCCTCCAGAGGAACGATCAGCCACGGCGTGCGAACCTCTTTATCCCTCGAACTGAATATGGGAATAAAGAGGCCAGACTTGAAAGTCTGCGGGAGGTAGGAGACGATTGCCGCATCTCGGATATCTTCTCAATGAGGTTGAGATTTCCTGTAGCTTCTGCAGTAGCACCTTGAGGAGGGCGTCCGAAGCACTGTAATTACGGATTTGGACTTGGATCCATTCTAAAAGGTCCGGGAAGGCCGAGAAAAGTCCTAGGAGGTCTTTGGTAGCCTGCATCCCCGGGAAATTACGGGCTTGAGCAGAGGCCCACCATCCCTTATCAAAGAGGAAGATAGGTATAAATTCTCGGGTCCTGATGGTAGCGGCTTGCAATACCGTATTGGACGGACCGTCGGCGGCGAGGATCTCATCCTACCAATCCATATTGTACCGGCCCAAATCACTGATCCGAAGGAAAACGGAGCAAAGATGGGCCGCAACATAAAGGACATACAGGAGGTCCGGCTCCTTGAGTTCTCTGACTCTGCCGATGCCCTTGTCCATGAGGCTTCTCTTCTCGTAGTAGACACCGTAGTCCTGGAACGTATTCTACCCAGGAGTTCGACCTGAATGGAGTCAATAGCGGAAGGACGTGGGATAGATATAAAGTCCCGGGACACAAGCTCGAAGAATTTCTGCTCCGGCTGCGTATTCTCAAAAGTCCCGATCTTGAGGATCTGGTGGGCTGCAGCTAATCCAAAAATAGATGGAAGACCCCCTCCTCTTCCCTACCTCTCATGAAAGGAGAAGTCAAGCGGATTCGGTATTTGGGTCCGCGAACCCCGGCGAAATCAAAAATAGGCATTTTTGGTCTTTCTATTTATATATTGCAAAGAAGAAGAGGGATCAAGAAAATAATTATATCAGTCTCGACCCCAATCAGCAATTGAGAAGTACTGATAGCATTCGCGCAATTGTCGTGCAGATTTTAGCTCGTTTTAGCTTAGAAGTTGAAGTGGAAAGCATGGGTGGGAGGTGCGGCGCCGGAGCCTGTGGCGCCGGAAAGGGGAATATTCCTTAGCCAACTATACCCGATCAATATTGTCCTCCCTCTATCTGCGCCGGAGCCTGCAGCGCCGCAGCCTACGGAGCTTCGTAAGCGTATCCACACGAGGTACTGCCGAGCCAAAAAAAATAATCAAGAAAGTCATCCTCCGATATCGCAGCCTTCGGCGCCGGAAGCTTTGGAGATGACGATTTGTCGTACGCGTTAAAGAACTGGGGAATGCTTCGTCAAGTCGGAATAATATTCGTATCTTGACCTTATAGCTTAATGGTCCGCTCCGGGGCCGGAGCCCGCGGCACCGAAGAGGTC
>CAJNDV010003386.1:0-10921 GCA_905221635.1 Symbiodinium sp. CCMP2456
TATAAGGGGCCCCAAAACCCTATTCCAATTATTAAGGCCCCTGCATTATCCGACTGGGCAACTGTCAAAATCATGGTTTCGTTGGGGAGCCCTATATCATTCCATTCTTAATACGGCGCCCGGTAGTTCGGAACCGAACAGGGATCCTAGTTTTGACAATCATCGGACCATACAATGGTGCCTCCCCGGTTTCCGGAAGTCAGAAAGGTTTGAAAGGGTTTTCAAAAGGTTTTGCGTAGAAGGCATTAGGCGTCTGCTTATGTTGTCAACAAGTGGTATGTGTATATATATATATATATATGTATATGTATATGTTATGTATGTATTTATACGGGTTTGCATATGTAGCATGCGCTGTATACAGTATGCCAGATCAAAAGAACGACGGCATTCGATTTTTGGAGGCCTCTATATGTACTACTCTCAGGTAATTTAACCTGCAAAGATTAACGACCATCCTTAGTATGGTTTTGGGGACGTAATGCCACCATGATAAAACCTCTTGCTATTTCTATTATGATTACTCTTACCATCACGAAGATCTTGAAAGTAGAACCTCCGATTTGGGCCTACTTTCCAAATCCTCTTGGAGGCCTGGGAATGCAACTTTGAACAGAAGATCTAACCCTAAACATCTCGCACATGTCCTTTGTCAGGTGCCTTGGTTAAGGTTTGGAGTTTAAACGTCAAGGTACCTTGCCCTAAGGGTCCATGTGCCCAAATAGTATATACTTTGGCCCAAAGTACCTATGTAGGGACTGCTTTACAAGGCCAAAGTATTTAAACAACTGGGTACATGGACCGTCGGGGCTGCTTATTCTGGTTAAAAACTCCTTCTCCTTCGCAGATTACAGGAACAGTAAACCCGAAACCGTGAACCTGGACCCTACTCAGAGGATCATGGGACTTAGCCGCATAGAAGCCTAAATAACTACCAAAACCCTATTCTCCTTATTAAGGCCCCTACATCAGTAAGTTTGGTTCTAAGTACCTTAATTCGGGTTAGAAGTAACTATAAGTATAATTAGTCACCCTGAAATCAGCTTTGGTAGCTAAGTCCCATGATTCTCCAAATAAACCCTACACCCAGACCCAAATATCCGAAACTCTAAAGCCCTGAACCCTGCCGGCAGATCGCGTGAACCTGAAGAAGCTGAAGAACCTGGGTAAAGCCTTGTCCAAGATGAGCTTCTCGAACCTCCTGAAGCATCCGGGCCTGAACAAAAGAGCTTTAGGGTTGACCTGCACCCCCCAACTACTCTTTATCATAGCCTAAATACCCACTATGAAGGTACTTGTGGGGTGCTGGTAAAGTTCGCAGGAGGCGAACGCCAAGTCCACCCAACATAGGTTCATGAATGGCACATACCGACTGAACTGGATTGCTTAAAGAGAGGGCTGCGGGATATACATGGATGTACCAACCCTGTGGGTTTTTGTTCATGTGTTTCTATGGGTACCTATTGGGGGTACAGTTGTTGGAAAAAGCTCACCTCGAGAAACCTGCAGAAAGCGAAACCCTACCAATAGCCCTCATTGCAGATACCTTTTCTGTTGAGCCGATTTGGTGATTTACTATAGAGGTGGTTAACACAGAATGAATTACAATGGACACCGTAGGTATAATATAGCGGCCTAAATGATTGCCTGTACTTTTTTTGGGGGTTCCTTATTATGTTTACGGTATAATATACCACCAAACCTACTCTAATTATTCAGGCCCCTACATTATACTAAACGCTTGAGCTGGCTTAAACCCTCAGCCCAGCCCCGGGCCCCCTGTAGAAGGACTGCCTTTACCCTAAACTTTAAGCTCTTGAACCAGCAAGCCCTATACACCCTAAAAGCCCCAAGCCCAAAAGCCTTAACTCCCTCAACCCTAAACCCTAAACCCTAAACCCTAAACCCTAAACCCTAAACCCTAAAGCCCAAACCCTAAACCCTAAAGCCCAAAAGCCCAAAAGCCCAAACTCCCCTCAACCCTAACTTCCCCAAGCCCTAGATCCCCTACGATTGGGGTCTTCATAGTTAGCCTAGGGCTTTGGGCTCTTTGATAGTGTTTAGGGTTTAGGGTTTAGGGTTTAGGGTTTAGGGTTTAGGGTTTGATAGTATAATCATAATAAGGAACTCCCCAAAACCCTATTCTGATTATTCAGTTCCCGTAAACCTTCTAGTAGCCTTCATAGTCGGAACCCCCAAACCCTATTCTGATTATTAACGCCCCTACATTACCCTAAACCCTAAACCTTAACCCCTAAAACCCGAACCCTAAAACCCTAAATTCTAAACCCTAAATTCCCCAAACCATAAATTCCCCAAACCCTAAAGTCCCTACAACTCCCCAGGCTGGCTGGGCGTGCACCTTTGCCAGATGCTATGGCACTCGAGCTGCGTGAAGCTCTCGAGGCTTTCGCAGAGGGTTTTAGGGTTTTAGGGTTTCAGGGTTTTAGGGCTTCAGGGTTTTAGGGTTGTAGGGTTTTAGGGTCTTAGGGTTTTAGGGCTTCAGGGTTTTAGGGTTTTAGGGTTTTAGGGTTTAGGGGAGGAACCATGTAGACTACTACGGTTGATGATATAAAATCCTGCATTACCCATGATAAGGAATTTTGCATTATGCTCGTAGTTTGGGGTCCTTAACGTAATGCAGGATTATATCATCAACTGTATGACTGAACTTGGATTTAGGGTTTGCGGTGGAGGGCCGGTTCAGGGTATATTTGTCCGTGGATTTGGGTCCCCCAAGAACCATGATTGGGATGGTCTTTTTCATGCCTAGTTCCATAAACCATTGTTGTTCTTTAGACCCTCTGGATCTTCGCGCGCAGCACAGGGCAGGGTTTAGGGCTTCGGGCTCAGGGCTTACAGGTTTAGGGCTCAGGGTTGAGGTTTAGGGCTTCGGGTTAAGGGTGTAAAAAGCTTTAGAGGTTTGTGGTTTGCCCTAAACTTCTAGCTGGCGACTAAATCCTAAGCCCATTTGTCTACATGGCCCCGCTTCGACGTCTTTAGTTCGCCATGCAACCTGGGGATCTATCATGAGGGTTCCTTTGTCTAGGGCCTAGGGGCAACCCAGATACTCCAATATCCCTTAATTAAGGAATATACCTTCAATCTTATTAGGGTTCCCGTTATAATTTATGGTATATTCCTTAGTTAAGGGGTTTGGGAGTCTCTGGGTACCCTACATCCCGGCAGCAAGAGGTCCTGATAAAATGCTTCCGAAATCTCAGGAGTGGAAATGTGCATACATTCCCCTTCCTAATATGACTAGGGTACAAATGGCTGCAAGAAAGGGCAGTCGTATTCTGTTATGAATGGAGCTTGATACTGAAAGCCTTGCTGTTTGGTATTCAATTCTGAATGAATTTGGCACCAAACCCTGACGTCTTCATCGCCAGGACTTGGGTAAGGACACGGTGCAACATGGTGCAACATAGATGGACCTGCATATTGCTAGCATTTTCCCATATGGTCACTGGTAGTGGGTGGGGTGTAACCTTGCAGGGACAGTAACGCACAATCCTGGAGCCTTAAATCCCGAACCCGAAAGACATTAAAGGAACAAGCTAAGGTCACCCATAGCGAAGCCCAAACCTTACAGATCCTTAGCATCCCAAAGGCTCCATGTACCTTTATAGTAGATACTTAGGCCTCAAAAGCGTCCCTATGTAGGTACTTTAAGGCCGAAGTATCTACTATAAAGGTACATGGAGCCTTAGGGCATAAGCTCTTGACGCCTCAATCACTTGCTAACCCCCAAAAATCAGGGTACAGGCGCCTAGCAATCATGTGCTCGGCCTATTATTCCTGAGGGTAATCTAAACCCTAATATCTCGGACTCTTTGGATTCCAGCACAGGCTCTCCGGCAACAGTTTGCGTCGATGCCTCCGACTGAGATGGAGGCGCCCGGCTCCGTTTAGGGTTTAGGGTCCCCAGAATTCCTGAATGTTTAGGGTTTAGGGTTTAGGGAAGGCTCTAAAGCCTAAATCCATAAACCCCAAGCCCTAGAGAACCCTAAACCCTAAACCCTAAACCCCCTGGAGCCTTTAAGAGTTCTGTTGAAGGGATCCGTGAAGTTCTACAAGGACCTTAGGGTTTGGGGGATGTAAAGTTCCTAGGAGTATCGCCCTAGGGTTTAGGGATTAGGGTTTAGGGTTTAGGGTTTAGGGTTTGGGCCACTATGATTCAAGATGGATTCGTGAATTAAGGTTCGAAATCAATCATAGGTCCTATAGTATGGATATCGCTTGTATTCTAGATTCTAGGTGCCCTGTTACTTGTATTATAGTTGCCTTATATCAGAGCCCTGAATTCTTGGATCCTTCTCAATGTTAGGATTCTGGCAGGTTTGAAACGCGGCATGAAGGATGAGCACCGTCTTTGAGCCGGGCATCTCTCTTCACGTTCCTGTCCTTGTGGCTCGGCCAAGTCGGGGTTTAGGGTTGTGAGATTTGGGTTCAAGGTTGAGGGTTGAGGTGTCCGGTTTTACCGTTCAGTGTATGCGTATACATAGGAATGCGACTGCAGTAAGGGGTTGTGCTACAACCCTAAACCCTCAACCCTGGAAGCCCTAAACCCCCTTATTTTTTAGGGTTTAGGGTTAGGGTTCAGGGTTTAGGGTTTAGGGTTTACCTGTGGCCCCAAAACCCTACATTTTTAAGGAACTATGAATAGAAACCAGAATAAGGAACCCCAAAAAGGTAGGTCTTTTCGGCTACAGGTAGGGTTTAAGGTTTAGGGGTTTGGGTCCACTGCGCACTGCATCCAGCAGGTAAAGGAGTGCTGCCTTGGCTCTACACGGGGATACCCCGTGTCAGGTGCTTCCCGGCGGGGTCGTTGAAAGTTAGGGTTCAGTGTGGGTCTCTGAACGTCTGTTCGGTTTAGGGTTTTTGGGTTTAGGGTGTTTTTGTTGATAGGTTTCGCCTTCGCTGCCGTTCTAGGGGTTACTGTCCCGTTTGTATCCAATCATACATGGGTCCTAACCTAGGGCATTACAACCCTAAACCCTAAACCCTAAACCCTGAACCCTGAACCCTGAGCCCTGAGCCCTGAACCCTGAACCCTGAACCGATCGGGGGTTGAGGATGCCGCTAAGCCGTATCCCTCAAGCCTTAAGTTCCTTCCTTGCTAGGTACTTTCATGGGCAAAGTAATATAGAGGCCTAAAGAATCACCAATAATATTCTGGGGGCCGTTCCTTATTATAAGTATAGCATAATGGGCCCCTAAACCCTAAACCCTAAACCCCTACACCCCTAAACCCTAAACCCCTAAACCCTAAACCCCTAAACCCTAAACCCTAACCCCTGACCCCTGACCCCTAAACCCTAAACCCTAAACATTATATCCTGTAGGAACGTGGGGGAGATGGGCACTTAGGGTATAGAAGGTCCTTGGGACTCTTTGAGTTTGAGGTTTGCAGGACTTACGGCTTCTGGCTCCTGAGGGGGCGTTTTGAGAGGGTCTAGGGGGTTGTAGGTTTTAGGAGTTCAGGTTGTCAGGTTTGAGGGGTTCAGGGGTTAGGGTTTAGGGTCTGGGGTTTATGTTAACTTCCGAGTCGTCACAGTGAGTAGGCAGGTATCGGCAAGGGCGTCGAGGGGGTAAGCTTTGCTCTTAAGCCCCCGCCCCCTCTCAATATAGGCTGTACCTATAGTTATCCTACTTAGAAGGCCTACTTACGACTACACATGAACCTCCAAGTAAGTATGATCTGAGTCCTAAGCCCTTAAGCATAACACACACAGTACAGTCATTGGAGGTATGGACCATGTCTCATGCCCCCTTTATGTCTAGCAAAAGGCTCTCGGCACGACGGACTTGGGGACAAGGTTCTTCCCTTCTAAGAAGCACTTCGATGCTCCCGGAAAACTTAGGGTTTAGGGTTTAGGGTTTAGGGTTTAGGGTTTAGGGGTTAATTTAGCGCAATAAACACAATCCAAAATCGTTAAGCTCGTTTCATTCTACAGTCTCAGGCCTTGGTTTCCCTAGGACGTGGAAGCCTGACCCACCGAAATCCACCAAACATCTGAAGGTGCCTTTCCAACCTGAATGATTGTATGACTGCTTTTAACAGCGCTTTGTTCCGGCTCCTTGTGTGGTTGCTCCTCATGGCGGCTAGCGGCACAACGAATTTATTCGGTGAGGTTTGTTTGGGATTCTCGCATCCTTTACACAAACTCGCCACATGCGTAGCCATGCACAATTCCCCGCATCCTTGCACGCATGCATATAGGTAGCTAGGTCGGTAGGTCAGGTACTTGTAGTTCGGTCGGCCGGTCGGTCGGTAGGTAGTTAGGTAGGTCCGGACAAGTAGGTAGGTCAGGTAGGGAAGTAGGTAGGGAGGTATATAGGGAGATAGATAGGTAGGTAGGCACGTTCGCATGCATGCATGTATAGTTGCAACTCAGTATAGCATGTTATTCAGATGCGAGATCATTTGAAGAGTGGCTCCTGTCAGAGGCCTCTAAGCAAGTTTCTTAGTCAGAACTGCCCGACCGGCAGCCTCTCAAGCGGCCAAGTTTTGGCGCGCACACACACACATGCATACATACATACATACATACATACATACATACATACATACATACATACATACATACATAATCACATAATCATACATATATATATATATACATACATACATACATACATACATACATACATACATACATACATACATACATACATACATACATACATATACACGCTAACCTTCCAAAACCTACCTTTTTGTAGGGTCCTGAAAGAATCCATAATTACTAGGGTTTATAGTCAGGACCTACCACAAAGTAGGGTTTGGTGGTTCAACCCTAACGCTCCATGTACTTTTATAGTAGATACTTCTGCCTTAAAGTACCTAATAGGGGACCCCTTTAAGGCCTAAGTATCTACTATAAAGGTACATGGAGCCTTTAGGCAAGGTATATAATATAAGTACGGACCTACTCCGGAGCTAAGGGCCGTATAGTACTAAGTCCGAATTACGCCCCAAAGCCCGTCCTGGCAGAGTCTACAGCTAAAGGGGTTTAGGGTGTAGGGGTTTAGGGTTTAGGGTTTAGGGTTTAGGGCGCGAACTTTGAACCATAGCCGTAGAGTTTGGGCCTCTGGGCTTCATGGTATCAACTGACAGCAAGACCCCAGACCAAGCCCCAGGAGGAGGAACCATAGTTCACAGAGACCCCAATATCCCTGAACTAAGGAATATACCTTGAATCTTACCAGGTCTACTATTATAGTTTAAGGTATACTCCTTAATTAAGGGTTTTGGAGTCTCTGGGTTCAGAACAGCCCCAGATGCCGCCTTGAAGGACGTACCACCTGCGGACAGCCCATTTCAAAGGAAAAGGGGGAGGTTCCGGGAACCCTGAATGGTAAAACCTAAACCCACCCTAAACCCTAAACCCTAAACCCTAAACCCTAAACCCTAAACCCTAAACCCTAAACCCTAACCTAAGTTACCCCGAAAACCCCAGACCCCCGAGGGCCTTCCCTCGGCCCCTTTTCCAATCTTGCCTGGCCGTCTCTTGCTGATCCTGCTCTGCAGTCGGGCACAGTTTGAGGTAGCCCGAAGACATCCCTAAACCCTAAACCCTGAACACTAAACCCTAAAACCCCTAAAACCTCAGCCCCTAAACCCCTAAACCCTAAACCCTAAAACCCTAAACCTTAAAAACCCTACACCCTCAGCCCCCATCTGCTCAGTCCCGACCCTCTAAGTTAAGGGGTATTGGGCTCCCTAGACTAGGGATGCTTGGGTATAGCTACTATTCGGTGGGGGGTTAGGCGCTCCGGGGCATCCTGGCCGGTAGAACCTTCGGGTTTGGGGGGGCACCGGAAACCCTAAATCCTAAACGAAGGGTGTAGGGTTACCTTAACCCCAAATAACCTACTGTTTTAAGGACTCGATATAATTCAGAATAAGGGACCCGAAAAAGGTAGGTTCTTTAGGGTCCAGGTAGGGCTTAAGGTGTAGGGTTGAGGTTTCAGTCTCTCTGAAGAAAGGTTGAAGGTCTCTTGGGTTCGTTGGGGTTTAGGATTTAGGGTTTAGGGTTTTGGGAGATCCTTATCAATAACAGTATGATATACCCCCAAACCCTATTCTAATTATTAATCCCCGAAAGCCTAAACCCTTATAGTAGCCCTTTAAGGAACTCTTCAAGGAACCCTTTGAAGAAACCCCAAAACCCTATTCTGACTATTAAGGCCCCTGTATGAAGTAAAGGGTGATGATAGGTTGGGGCTGCAGAGAGACTCCCGACCTCTTGTCTCTCGGATACCCAGAGCAACCACGGAGCTTTAAACAAAGGGAAATCAGCTTTAGTGTCATATCTTTTTCTAGGGTTTAGGGTTTAGGGTTTATCTTTAGCTACTTACATCGATGATTCTGGGTACGTAAGCGATTCAGGACTGCATCCTTCGCCCGGTTTAGGGGTTTAGGGGTTATGTCGGGTTTAGCGATTCAGCACTGTATCTTTCACCCTAACCTTACTACACAGGGCTAAGGCTCATGACTTGGTTTAGGATGCAGATGTTCGATGCAAGCTGGAGCAAGAGCATTGGCCGATGTGGTGTTTTGTCTCGACCTTGTCGCACCTAAACCCTCAACACTTAACCTCCAAACCCTAAGCCGGTTTCCCATCTCAGCCCTAAAGCCCTGAATCTTACGATCTGATCCACAAACCTTCATCTGTTGAGGCACAGGGCTGCCAGCAGTTTCAGGAGGTCTTGCAATGCAAGCGTTGAGGTACTACCTAAAGTATTGACGGTTAGGGTTTAGGGTTTAGGGATTCAAGTACCCGTTGTAGTATTACTTTTTCATCGTTAACTAGTTTAGTATTCCAGAATTCGAAAACGGAACTACAATGGGGACGATAGGTCTATTGTTTGTTTGTGGTTAGCGCGGCTTGGTCAGCAAGTAGGAGCTCGACTTGTGGAGTGACGTTGTAGTCTGCAGGGTGTGGCAAAGTCTCGAGACGTGCGCATCTCTTGATGAACTATGAGCCAAGCTAGAAAGTGGGGAGAGAGCTGTACTATCCAAGCCGGGAGTTGCTTGCTGCCCCTTCATCGTTCCTTCCAGCATCCTTTACCCGAGTTAGTCTAATATAGAAGCCTAAATATATACCAATACTATTTTGGGGGGTTCCTTATTATGATCATAGTATAATGGGCCCCAAAATCCTATTCTACTAATTAGTAAGGCCGCTATATTAGGTTTAGGTCCACATCCCGGAACCATGAACTTGTCCCTCAGTTGGAGAATCATGGGGGCATGGCAAGTACGATAGTGGGGTGCGCAATAAGTTCCTAGACGGGTCACCTGAGTCCCCTGAAGTTCCACGCGCTCCAGCCTTCGATGTAACACGTGCAGTACACGAAGTAAGGTTCAGACTATGGTTTTTGTGCCATGCAGATAGGGCTCGTAAGGACTTTTTAGCTTAGCGAGTCCTAAGGCTGGGTCGTATAGTGGCGGTAGCAATAAACTGAACCTTACTTCACATACCTCTTGCCTCAGCGAATTCATATGTTAAGGCCCTCAGCCCAAACTAAACCGTAAACCCTAAACCCTAAACCTGGGGTTTGGATCTCAGGGCTTAGGTTTCACCACATAATTAATCGCTGAGAGCCTTGAAAGGATAGGGGTGCCTCAGGAGGTAGGTCGAGTCATAGCCATCAGTTGAGTTCAGGGCATACCTGAACATTGAGTTTAGGCTTTAAGATTAGTGTGAAGGGCCACTTTTGTAAGACCAAGGACTAGAGCTTGTAAGGTTTAGGGTTTAGGTTTAGGGAGGTTTGTTACCTTGGAAGATCAAGGGACTTAGTAAATAGCTGGTAAGGAATGTTACAAGTCGAACAACCCGCACTCAGGTACTCTCAACCTCCAGCTGTCTGATGATAGCCCTCCTAAACCCTACCTGGACCCCAATAATCTAGCTTTTTGTCAGGCCTTGTAAAAGGAAATCATAACAAGGAGCCCGAAAGCGGAAGGCTTTACAGGAGACGACGCTCTCAACACCAAGCCCTACACCCTAAAACCAAGATAAACTCAAAGCCTGAGCCCCGAAAACCACAAACCTCCTAGCGATCTTTTAAAGGCACCCTTAGAGGAACGCTTAAGCCCTAAACCCTTTTAAAGACAGCCCAAATATTCTACGAAGGTGGCCCGCAACTCCCGACCACGGCCCTCCGACCACTTTCTGCCGACCCGACAGAAGGAGCTGAGCCGTCCGTTTCAAAAAGGCAAAGGAATCTAGTAGTAGCAGTAGTAGAAGTAGTCGTACTATTAGTAGTGGTGGTAGTAGTAGTAGTAGTCGTCGTCGTCGTCGTTGTAGTAGTAGTAGTAGTAGTAGTAGTAGTAGGAGTAGCAGGAGTAGTAGGAGTAGTAGGAGTAGTAGGATCGAGTAGCAGTAGCAGCAGTAGCAGTAGCAGCGGTAGTAGTGCTAGTAGTAGTAGTAGTAGTAGTAGTAGTAGTAGTCGTAGTCGTGGTGGTGGTAGTAGTAGTAGTAGTAGGAGTAGGAGTAGGAGTAGGAGTAGGAGTAGGAGTAGGAGTAGCAGGAGTAGTAGGAGTAGTAGGAATCGTAGGAGTAGTAGGAATAGCAGTAGCAGTAGCCGTGGCAGTAGCCGTGGCAGCAGCAGCAGCAGCAGCAGCAGCAGCAGCAGCAGGAGTAGTAGTAGTAGTAGTAGTAGTAGTAGTAGTAGTATCAGTAGTAGTAGTAGTAGTATCAGTAGTATCAGTAGTATCAGTAGTATCAGTAGTATCAGTAGTATCAGTAGTATCAGTAGTATCAGTAGTTTCAGTAGTAGTAGTAGTAGTAGTAGTAGTAGTTGTTGTTGTAACAACAGTGGTAGTCGGTTTAGTAGTGGTGGTGGTGATGGCGGTGGTACTGGTGGTAGTAGTAGCGGTGGTAGTAGAAGAAGCAGTAGCAGTAGC
>CAJNDV010003388.1:0-10918 GCA_905221635.1 Symbiodinium sp. CCMP2456
ACGTCTGCACCAGGTCAAGCAGCAGATTCGGTCAGATTCAGCCGTCGTTGCAAATCGCAGCGAGTACTCCGACCAAGAAGCCGAATAAAGTGCAAGCTGTTCCCGCGAACCGTCGCCTGAGTGCACCGTGCATTGCACATCCTCGGACGAATCGTCCTCGAGCGTTTGAAGGAAAGGCTCTGGTTTCAAAGCCATTGAGCATTCCCACAAACAGAGTGTCTCCGGCGAACGTGCTGCTGAGATACACCCTGAAATGTTTGAGCCCTTGCAGTTTCGGTTACGGTAGGGGTTAGGTCATAATAGGACCATTTTCCCGTGTTGTTTGCCTTGCCCAACCAAGCGGCACAATGGCGAACACTGAACAACAAAACCAATCACTAGCTAGTCAAGTGCAGCAGCTGACAGCACAGCTCATGTCACAGCAGCAGGAGCTGAACAACACGCGAACTGCACTAGAACAGCAGGCCCAGGCGACCAACGCCGCTCTAACAGTGGCGCAGTCGGCTGTGTCCCAGTTGACAGCCACGACGCAGTCAACAACGTCTGCGGAACCCAAACGCAGGCCACTGAATCCCAAGTTGGTCAAGGCACCAGAATCGTTCACCGGCAGTGATTCTGATTGGGAGCGATTCAAATTCGGTTTCACATCGTGGATCGGCACTGTTGATCCTGAGTACCCCGACCTTCTCAAATTTGCCGCTGCGCAAACAGACGAGATCAATCCGGCAGAAATGATTCCAGTTGCGAAAGTGTTGTGCACAGACCTGTTTGCCATTTTGGTAGGTTTGTGCCAGTCCGGCGAAATCCCAGCCATGGCGATGCTTGTACCGGATAGGAATGGGTTTGAGCTATGGCGCCGCATGCATGCCCGTTTCGAGCCGGAAAACAAGCATAAACCTTATGCCTTATGCGTGGCTCCGGGCACTTTCCAACCCCGCCTTTCCGAACAAAGAATCGCAGTGGCAACGAGGCCTTGAAGAATGGGAAGGTGAAATTGCCAAATACGAACGTGAGTACAAGAAAACAGTTGATGCAGATCTGAAGCTCGCGATTCTGTCCGAAGTCGCCCCCAAGACTCTTGCCCCTCAGATTGCGATGCATTCCGCTCACCTTACCACCTATAAGACGCTCCGTGAGTTCATTGTGCAATACCTGAAGTCCAAGAACCTTTGGAAGCGTGGTGCCGGTACTGCCTTCGGCACACAGTCTGCGTCACCCGCAGCTCCATACTCTGGGCCGGGCCAGCACCCATGGAGATTGGAGCGGTGGAAGCGGACAACAAGTCAAAACCAAAAGGTGATAAAGGTGGTAAGGGTGATAGAAAGGGCAAGCCTGGCAAAGGTTCTAAGGCTGCAAGCAGCAAAGGTGACGGTAAAGGTAAGGATAAGGGCAAGGCCGATGCCGGCAATGCCAACGCCACAAAAGGACCTCCGTGTGCAATTTGTGGCCCCGAACCACACCACTGAAGCGTGTTACTTCAATGCCCGCAGCTTTCCGAAAGGAGACGGCAAGGGCAAACGCACGTCGACATCAAGTTCGACGAACGTGAATGCGGTCGACGGAACAGTTCCTGACAACGGCGAGCTGACCAGCACGATTGCAGCATTGCAGCAGCAACTTGAAGCACTTCGGCTCACCGGCGCATCCTCAGTGAGTGCTTCGTCCACGTCGTCTGCCATCGTCGGCCGCAGAAGCCAATCGACCCAAGGCGCCATTTCACAAAAAGAACAGCCGATGCTGTTTGCCGTCGCTGAGGCTGAGGTTGCCGAAGCCGTTTGTTCCACAATGCAGGGTGACGGAGGACAGAAGTACATTTTGGTTGACTCAAGCGCCACCACCAGTTGTGCTAGTGCAAAGCATTTTCCCAGTGCCGCACTCGACGCATCAAAACGCAAGCAGCTGTGGGCCGTCAACGGAACGCCAATACAACAGCAGGGCGAGCTTGCAGCTCACACCACCCTCTCAGCAACAACAGCCGACGGAGTGGACGTCAAAATGCCTGCAAGGTTTCGTTTGGACTCCACAGACATCACCGAACCGGTGATGGCTTTCTGCCGCATCTTGGATGACGCCGATTGCGACATGCACTTCTACCGTTCATCCTCCGGCAAGCCGGCGCACATCCAAACACCAGACGACCACACCATCGTCCTGCCCCGGTTTGGGTCCCTGTTCTACATGCCGTTTGAGGATCGAACAAGCGGTGCTGCGCCGCCAGCGTTCGTTGCAGCACAGCGCCACGAAGATGATGTGTCTGCTCTGCCGCTCCCGCCGAAGAATCGGCTCCGGAGGATGGCAGCGTCGACATCGACGTTGACTTGGATGGCCAACCGGAGTCACCTCAACCACGTCATCTTCCTGCACCCGCTGCGCCCACGGACGACGAGCGAGCATTGCACAACCTCACCCATGCTGATTTCGCACCATGGTGCCGCCATTGCATTACTGGCAAGGCGGCCGAGTCTGGACACAATCGGCAAATCAAGAACGCAGATGCTGAGGTGCCTCGATTATGAATTTTTCAGCCGCGAGGGCCAACTAGTAGAAGAAGAAAGCCGTGCAGCCATAGTCCTCACGGCCACTGACACTTCCTCCGGATGGCCTCTGATGGTGTTCGTGCCTGAGAAAGGCTTACGTGATCAAAGCGATAGTGTCATGGATTAAGCGTTTTGTACATGCTTGAAATCTCAAGCCCACACAGCACGTCTTATGCCAGCACTGGAAAGTCCATGTCTACCGGCGCGCACTGCGGATCACTCTTTTTTTACGAAAGCATGTTGTCTTGACTTCGACCAAAAACCTGTGCTTTGCTCAACCTAGTTGTACAATAATGGGAGCTGCACTGGTAGTCGCTATACATGGCACAAGGGGTTTTACGTAGCCATTCCCTTGAACCGGTGACGATCGGCATGCGTGTATTTTCACACTCCTCCTCAGTCCATGCGTCAGCCGGTGGACTGGTCGGCTCCCTTCCATCGATGGATTAGAGCAGAAACTCGCATGCGATCATTGATCTCGCAATATCGGAGAATATGTCTCCCTGACAAATCCTTCACTCTCCAAAGCCATAGAACATACTTTAACTGCTTCACTGTGGGTCCAGTTTCACGACTCATTAGGCTTGACAGTCTGTGGCCAAGCCGCCTTGCTTTGTCTTCCTTTAGTCCTGAAGTTGGAAACCCCTCTGACAGCAGCCCTTCACGTAGACCTTCTCCCGTCATCAGCATACATACATCAACACAAACACGTGCCTGCTCATCAACACCAGGTACATAATTGATTGGAGGTGACCATGTAGGCGATGATGCTTGTGCTCTTGTAGCTTGGAACGGGCTTGGCGTTCTAGGCTCCCTTTGTGGTGCTTGGACCGGACTCGGTGCCCGGCCTCTAGTAGATCTTAGCTCTGACCTGGAACTCGTAGCATCCTGTGTAGGTATGGGCGGTGTTGGCGGCCTTCTCCTTGGCATTGCTGTAGATGACTGACCTCGTGCATCCCTCACTGCGTCACTGCTCATAGTTGGTCTCGGAGCCCTTCTGCCTGACTCCGACGAAGATGACTGTACATCCCCATTATCAGGTTGGGTCTGCATGCGCTCCAACTCTCTTTCAATCGCCGCCGTCGTTGCGGCCTGTAGCTTCTTCAGCCTTCGCAGTTTTCGTGCACTTGCACCTGGTGTCCACTCATTACAAAGCTCTGCTAGAAACCACTTCACCGACTCATAGATCAGGAGAACACCCAGGACCATAAGCAATATCATCAGCAAACCTGCCGTATCCCAGTCCACCTGTACTCCCGACCCGGGGGACCTACTTGTACTGGAACTCCCTGTCTCAGATGCCTTTACGGTAGTCATCATCAAGCAGCACACCAGTGCCACCAGCATTCTCGCTGAGACCCTTGCCAACGAAGACTTAGAAACCATGTGCTTTGGCTCCTCCTCAATGTTCCATAGCTGTAAGAGTGCCGCTGTCCTCGCTTGACTAAGGGCCTTTGTTAGAAGATCTGCTGGTTGTCGAACACCTGGGCAATGAACTGTTGTGAATAGACCATGTCGAATCTGTTCAAGAAGCCAGCTTGCCTTTATTTTTAGATGGCGTGTTCTCCAGGATGAGGATCCCGCAGTTATGCTCAAGGCTGCTGTAGAGTCGGACGCAATCTCCCGAACCTCGACGAACTCCCCCACATCTGCTAGGATTGCTTCCACCCCCTTTAACGCTATTGCACCATCCACTATGGAAATCAGCTCTGATTCAGCTGTCGATAATGTGACCATTTGCTGACGGCCGCTGCGCCACACTATTTGCACTCCACCGTATACTACGACCCAACCACCATGGGACCTCTCTCCTTGTGGTGCAAATGCTTCATCACAGAACATAGTAAGCCCTGTTCCGCTCCAGGACACTGTGAGCCCATAGGTTGAAGTACGTTGCAAATACCCCAGGACTGTATCTCCGATCTGGATTACGCGAGACGGACACCGAACGCATAGTGCTGTCATAATACTTGTTGTAAATGCCAAATCCGGTCTCGTCCGCTGCGACACCCATAAGACTTCACCTGTAATTTGCTGCGCACGCCGCACCACAATCTCCCACATCCTCTGGCAGAACTTGTAGCTCTTTGGTGATTGGTACCTTGTCCCTTCTGCACAACTCCACTTCATGAAGACGTAGTAGCTCTGTGATGTATCCATGTTGTAGCACCTTGATGACAGGAGATTGCTCAGATTCCCTTTGAGGCTCCATACCCAGAAACCGGATTGGATCCCCCTCTCCCAGGAAGCTCAGCTCTGACGTCTCCCACACTTTCTTGATAAGAGCCCCGATTTCCTGGACCAGTATCCTCGGACCAAACAGCATAAAGTCATCGACGTAAACCAGCATTAGGGACTCAACCTTGCCCTCTGCGTTCTTCAATGTCCACCACGAGGTGATAGCCACTTCAAACCCCTTGGAGGATCAAGTGCACGTAACGTGTCATCACGAAAATTTCCCCACAGCATAGGGGCCTCTCGTAGTCCATATAGTGCACGTATGAGTCCCCACAGCTCCATACGCTCAGCCAAGCCAAGCGTTTCCAGTAGCCTTGGCGGTTGCGCCACCACAACTGGATCTGAGCTGCATCTTCCCAATGGTGTCTTGATGAACGCTGCAACTACATCCAGGACTGCTATGCTCCAGCTGTTTTTTGTAGCCAGTGTAAGTCCTGTACGAACTGCTCCTGCAGGCGCTGTTTCGGTGTACACCTGGCCTCCTTCATTGGACGCCATGTTCCCACATATAACGAGCCGAGCCTTGCGTTTGTACCACGACCTTGGATCGCTCAGAACCGCCTGATCGTTGGGTTTCACGGTGAACACGAACTTCATTGGTAGCCTCTGCACCCTCGGCTTATTTAGCCATGTACGCCGCTCCTCTGTACCTGGTAGCAACCGTTGAGTTGCCAACTCCACACCAGCCATTTCCTTCTCTATTGCCGGTCGCCACTCTTGCAGGTTTGCGTACACTTCTTCAGGATTCACCGTGTGCACAACATCCAGGGGTCCTTTTAGTCCACGTAGCACTTCTTCTATCCTGGCTGTATAGCTCACTTCCGTCTTTAGCATCCGTGGGCAACCTTCATGACTTGCTGTTGCATCCAATATCTTCACCAGTCCCGGCTCTAAGTCCAGGTACATTGACCATTCCACATCGTCCTCCTCCTCAGTCAGCGATTCCAGCTTCATCTCCTTGATGTCCAGCTCCGGGCCTTCAATACTCAAGTTGCCCGAAAACTCTGGTAGTTGAGAAAGTGGAACTGGAAACCCATAGTCATGAAGAGCGTGAAGATCGTCTTGTGATAGCTTT
Source organism: Symbiodinium sp. CCMP2456 (assembly GCA_905221635.1). NCBI lineage: Eukaryota > Dinophyceae > Suessiales > Symbiodiniaceae > Symbiodinium > Symbiodinium sp. CCMP2456. The sequence goes on from CAJNDV010003388.1 coordinate 5,851, forward strand.
CCCAGACAATTTGGTGTACAGGCAATAAGCACTGTTCTGTCACCCTCCCACGCATTAACTTCATGTCGTCTCTTGGGACCAAACGAGATGCACTGATCCTGTCGTAGAGGTAGTAGTTGACTGTACACGGATGTGCCATTCACCTCACGCCGATCGATCACACCCTTAACAATATCCCCCGCCGTCAACTCGACCCATAGCTCTCCACCTGCTTCAGGGTGATTGATTGGGATGACATAGTTCTGGGTCTTGTAATCATTGTTGAAGTCCTTGTGCATTCCCCGCACACCATTGTGAGAGACCATAACTAAGGTGAAGGTAGCATCTGGCTGTATTTCTACCACCAACTTGGTAAGTACTTTTGCCACTTGAGGATACTCGACAAGTCCTGTAAGCCAGCCCACAGTTCCACCATGTCTGTACACACCGAACTTCTTCTTCTCAAAGAAACCCAACCGAGCTAGGTCCTTAATCAGCTCGATAGCCTTTTCACTTGACCATTCCCGTAAAACCTCCTCCGCTCCGGTTGTAGCTATTGTACCTGCATCTTCCGGGGAAGCCGTAGTCGCTCGCATCTGAACCTTGTCTGGACTGATTTTCCTATCGATCCTCCTCCTGGGCTTTGGTTCTGTATCCACTCGGAAATCACCCTCTGGTGCTCCTGGATCTACAAGGTCCGGACGAACATGCATTGTATGCAGAAACTTCTCCTTGTCATCGCCATCTGCTGGTATGTACACCAAATGTCCATGATGAATGATCGTGCTAAGTCCCACGTATCTTCCTTCCACCCACCGACTTTCAAGTCCATGCTCTCTTCGTAACGGTCCAGCCTTGTCGAATGCCTTTTTCCGAAGATGTACTTTAGCTCCAAATGGGGCTGCCAAGTGAGTTTTCCATCCCAGCACTCGCGCTCGTTGTTCCGCTGCTGCCGTAGACGCCGCTGTAGGCCATAGTCGCAAGGGAAGTCCAGACGCCCTTATTAACGTCCGGATTCTGTCCTTGACCCATCGGACCGTTGACTCAGCGTGACCATTGCCTTGTGGTACACTTGGTTCTGACCATGTTCCATATACTCCTTGCTCGCGAAGCCAATTTCGGAACCCATGGTTGTAGAATTCACCCTTGTCGGCGTGAAATCGATAAACTGGAAATCCATGATTTTGTAAGTATAGCACCATGTCTTGTATTCCGCGCTTGACTGTAGCAGCTTGATTGTTTGGAAGAGCTGTCGCAAACACCAGGTGAGTCATTTCTGGAGCTTCACAGTCACCATCTTTCATCACTGTGTCCCTGGAGGCTTCAAGCTCTTCTTCGGAACCCACCTCTTCGTCAGCAGCTTCTGATGGTTCATAACTTCCCATCTCATCGTCCTCAGGTCCATATTGAAAATGGGTTGCTTCGTCACCAACAACTTCGACTTGAGGACACTCGAGGGGTAGCTCAGTCCCAGACTCAGATTCACCAAATAACTCCTCCATGTCCTTCTTTTGCTCATCTGTTAGCGGTGGTAGTAGATCAAGTTCGCGTACTTCTGCCACACTGGGGGTTGGTTGCCCAGAATAGTCCTCGATATATTGCTTTGGAACCAGGTACTTTCCCACGAGAAGATACTTGAGATTCTTTCCCAGGGTTCCCTTTGATGTAGCGTCTAATCCTGGAGATAGAGGACCAGCAACGTCCGCGGTTAACACATAGGCGTCCGGATGTCGAATGCGTCTGTGCTGCCTTCCGACTCCCTTGGACATCACACATGTCACGCAGTCCTTTCTATATATGGCATGATTTGTTCGAACATGTTCCTTCCACTGCTCTGGCGTCATAGCACACACCCGAGGCGCACATCGAGGGTCATAGTACCAGAAGCTGAATGCCACCACCACTGCGTGAACAAGTCCTGGTGCCCACACTGCTTCATTGTCTGGCGCTTCAGGTACTGCTTCTCCTTCTCCTACCCGAACGTCAGCCAGAGCCATTAAGTCTTATTGTCTCTTCGTCCACCCTTTCCTTTTTGAAGTGCACGCCCGGGTGGACCTCCAAAGATTGCATCGATCTTGCCCTCCTTGGCTCCCCATAGCAACATGCGCCATGTTTCCGCCCGGAACAGATCGTGGCCTTGACACCGCTCAATGTCCAACTCAATCACAGCTGTATCACCTTGGTCCAACTTGAACATCTCATAATGTCCCTCCTTTCCAGCGAACAAGTGCACTATCCACCTTTTGGAGGTCAGCAGCTTCCTTTTCTGCGCTCTGTTCAAGTAACCGAGGTTCTTCATGGTGTCCCAGCCAGACCAAAGCCCTGCAGTTGGTATCATACCAGACAAGCACTCTCCTGGTAGGTCTGCGAAGAACGGTGCGTCTCTCACTGCTCGTAACCCCGACTCAAATGCACCCTTTGCAACATAGTCGAACAAGTCGTACTCCCAGGTGTGCTCCATTGCCACGGCCGACACCTTCAACTTGTCCTGTGTGGTCAGGACAGAATTGTTGAGCTCTTCAACTTTACGATCTTCTAACCGAGCAATGAGTGCTAGCGCTTCCATTTCCGCTAACTGAGGACATCCACCATCCACTTGCAAAGGTATTCGAACTCCTTCAGGTGATTGTAGATAGCACTCCTTTGGACTCCACATCATCGTGTATCCCAGCGTTTCAATCAGCTGTCCCATTGGTACTATAGTCTGGGCTTGAGGACCTGGAAGGTGCTGCTGATTGCTCTGAACGTCTCTGTAAGGCATCAGCAATGTTCCCACATCTGATATCCTCATAACCAGCTTGTAGTTTCCCGCTAGTTGTACCATCACCTCCGACGACTTGTCCCACTCCTCCGGACGCGGCTGACCGAAGGCTGTGGGTCGCTCCGCTATCCACCAGAGCTGTAGCTGACGAATCTGCCGAGCAAATCCGAATATCCCTCAGCTTCAACACCTTCAGCTGTGGTCTTGTTTTTTCCGGTGAGGTGTCACTCGCTTGACCATCTGTTTCCGTTGGGTGAACTATCTGCTGTGCCGCCTGGATCAAGGTCTCCAACGTCCACGCCGTGCCCGGTATTGTCTCCCCTGCAGACGAAGGCGAGGTTGAAGACGTACCCACTGTAGCCATTGTACTTTGAGCTGATTGTCCCGTGGCTGCAGCTGGCGGCTTGTGAGGCCCATCGCGTGCCCCCTTGGGTTGCGGCCTTCCCACCTGACAGTCCTTTTGTCTGTGAGCTTCGGAACCGCATCTGAGACACTTTTTTGCCCTCACATCCTTGTCCATTCCAGCCATACTGTGTGAGTATGTGCACTTATCTCCTCGCTTACAACCCGATGGCTTGGCAAAGTATCTGCACAACTCAACTCCTCTTGGGGGTTTCGCAGCATCCTTTGCCTTAGGCTGCAGCGGTGTGTCCACTGCCCGTAACTTGGGGGCAGCCAGCCCTGACCCAGTCTTGGCCGTAAGCATGGCCTCGATCTCCGCCTGCAAGTGCCTCTGATAGGCCATCACCTGGTCAGTTGACGGTCGAGCATCCAGTCGTAGCGTTGTTCTCAGCATAGAAGTTCTGAAGCATGCATCTGCCGACCCGTCAATGTGCTTGGAGGTAAGATTCAGCAGCCCCCTTGCTAGGACTGATGGGTCAGGTGCTGTCATCTGCATGGTTCTGCAGCGCTCCATCCAGCGAGGCCACGCTCGAAGTACCTTTAGCACACTCTCCAAGCCGTCTCCTCCGGTGTAATCGCCGGGCGCCTGCAGCTGTTTGAGTACTTCTTGTCGTTCTGCAGAGCCCCCTGGTTGAAAGTGCGTATACAACCTGTAGAGCATCTTGACACAATCTTGCGTGCACCTTCTTGACACCATATCTGCGCGTAAATCTGTCGACATAGCCGATAGCAGCATAGACGAGGCCCTTGCATTCACCCTGATCCACTTGCCTGTACACCACTGCTCAGCGCCTTGTGGCTCAATAGATAGCTTCTCCAATGGCGATGCGGCTAACCATCTAGAGTAAGTGCTCTCCACTGCACCCAGAACACCTTGCCACCCGCTTGCACTTCCCTCGCTAAGATCGGACATCACTGACCCCGAAATTTCCACCCAGTCCTGAAAGGTGATTGCTGCATCCATAGCTGGCGCACCTTCTGGTAGCGGAGCCAACATAGTCGATCCTGGCTTTACCAACTCAACACCTTGTGCAGTTGAAGCCTTGCTAAGCGCCTGAGCTTGTAGTTCTTGTAGCTGTTGAACACCTCTTGCTAAGACCTCTAGAACTGGAGACCCATCCGGATCCTTTTGCTCGGTTCTTTGTGGGGGTGTTGTACTTCTCGGCCTTGCATCCCACATCCTCCGTAGTAGACCCGACACCTCCCCTGTAGACTTACTGTCATCTTGCTGAGAAGCCTTAGGTGGTACAGGTTGCTCTCCAGGAAGACCATGAACCCCACGTAAACCTTGATAATCTCGATCATCCCCATCACTACGACGAAGATAAAGAGGTGGTAGTGTAGCAGGTTCATGTAGACCCTCCTGTATTGTCTGCTCTGCACCGTCAGGTAGTGGGCCAGGATTCTCACTCGGTACTGGGTAGCCTTGAAGATTTCCCGGATCCAGCTGTGCTCTTGTAAGATCACCTAATAGTCCCCGAGGTGGAGGAAGTAGCTCTTGCATGTTACCATTCCTCTCTTGCTCTGTCCTCAGCCGAGCCCTAACTTCCAACAACTCTGCACTCAAGCGCTGATTTGCTTCACCATACTCCCTTAACTGTCCCAAAACTCCCTGTACCTGTCGCTGAACCTCCGCTTGTATAGCCTCAGCCGGTATCGACGACGAAGTTGGCGGGGACGGAGCAGGTGGAATCGCTCGTGTGCGAGCTGGAGATCTCAACCGGAAGGACGACCCCACCGGCGGCGGGCTTGGCATTGGACTGCTTCCTGGGAAAGGACTCGGTGCCAATTCCCCAGGTCTTGCACTCGGCTGAGTAGGTGCTTGTAGAAAACTTCCCAGTTTTAATACCCACCTTGGAACGTCTACGCCTGATAGCCAAGCAGGTTGCCCGACTCTACCTCCCATAGACGATTTCGGTGTCACAT